>JABSTQ010008554.1:0-33395 GCA_013358835.2 Ixodes persulcatus | reverse complement strand
AAAGCATCCTTACCAGCCTTCAAAAGTGGACGGACATGTGCTACCTTCCAAGATGAAAGGGAAACAGCCCTCCTGCCATATGCGGTTATAAAGATATAAAATGACGTCGAGTGTAGAAGGATGAAGATGCTGTAGCATTGAATAATGTAAACCATCTGGTCCAGGAGCTGAGGGCTTTGTGTTATGAAGAACTGCAAGGAGCTCGTGCAAGCTGAATGTAGCATTTATCCCTCCTGTTCACCTCCCGAGGTTTTCAATGGATTGCTCTCAGCTTCAGTTTGTGTTGAAGGAAAGTAGATGAATAATGATGTGAACTGGATATATATTCAAAATGTTCTCCAAAAATATCAGCCTGTTCCTCGAGTGGGTCTGGGCATGTTCCATTCCTAAAAAGCAGGGGGATTTAAATGCATGATAGGAACCATTGATCTTGTGTATTCGATCCCAGACCTCCCTTAGGTGAGGTACTGCTATTATAGTAGAAGCATAGCCTTGCCAACTTTCCGTTTGGCTTTTCTTCGGACGTAGCGTGCACAGGCCTTCATTTTCCGAAAGGATATGAGGTTATCTCTAGTGGGGTATCGTCTCAGAATACTCCAAGCCCGATTTTGTTTCTTGCGTGTCTCTTCACATTCCGAATTCCACCAAGGCTTTGGCCTCCTAGGAAGAAATTGAGATGTCTGCGGGATGGACAACTTGGCTGCTGTGATGATGCGCTCGGTTAAAAGATGATTGAGTTCGTCAATTGTGAGACTATCGAGACGAGAATATGCTAGAAGCGATGCCTGCTTGAAAAGGCCCCAATCAGCCTTGTCAAGCTTCCAACGAGGAGGGCGTGTATGAATTAAAGGAGGGGCTACGCTACAGGTTAAAAGAATGGGAAAATGATCGCTTCCACGTGGATTGGAATCCACACTCCAGGAAAAATCTGGAAGTAAAGTAGCAGAACCAATTGAAAGGTCGATGGAAGTTGATGACAAAGACGATGGACTAAATAGGTTGGCTGGCCCGTATTAAAAAGACAAAGACTCCGTGTGGTTAAAACTGACTCAACAATTTTTCCTCTGACATCCTGACGTGTGCTCCCCCATAAAGGGGTGTGACAATTAAAATCGCCCATCAAAAGGAAAGGCTCAGGAAGCTGGTCTAACAGTGAGTTAAAATCAGAACATGTCAAGGTGAAAGAGGGTGGCAGGTATAAAGAGCATACTGTCAGAGCTTTATGGTGCATGAACCGAACTGCTACTGCTTCAAGTGGTGTGGACAGCGGAACCTCTGTGCAGGGAACGTCTCTCGGGAGGACCACCGCAACTCCACCAGAGGAACTGCCAGAGCTCGGACGATCCTTCCGGAAAACCTGGTAACGTCTGAGAAAATTAGTGCGACTGGGACTCAAATGAGTCTCTTGCAAGCACAGCGCTCGTGGCTTGTACTCCTCCAGAAGATGCTATACATCATCCAGGTTTCTTAGAAGGCCCCGACAGTTCCATTGTATGAGTACTGAATCCAGCTTAGGGACAAAAACCGGAGCACATGAAAAAGTGAGTCAGTTGCCTCACTTTGGAGGAGTTACGAGTGTTTTTGATTTTTGTTTCTTTGTAGTCTGCCACTCCATCTCGTCCTGGTCAGAACCAGGAGTCGACGAGGTGGCAGACAAGGCGGCGTCAGTGTTCTCCTGAGCCCCACAGGCAGACTTGCCTGCTGGCCCAGGAGGGTCTGTGCCGCGGGGTCCCAATCCGCGCACACGACCAGAACTAGGTGGAAAGGTGGTTGATGTACTGGGGAGGGGCTCTACCCCGTCCGTCTGTTCCACCTCTTTTCCCGAGAGGGAACCTGCATGCGAGCCACGCAGCTCCTTGGTTGCTGGCTGCCTCTCCAGGGACTGAGGCCGAGGGCCTCGCTTCTTCTCCTCCTTAGGAGAGCGGCCAGAGTTGACAGGTCCAGCCGGTGCTGGCCTGTTCTGAGCAGAGGAAGCAGCTAAAGCCCCCTCTTTGCGAGAAGAGGAAGCCTGCTGACCCTGCACCACAGTCTTGAAGGGCAGGGTGGGCACGGCTATTGCCGGCCCACCCTTGCCCAGGGGAGCAGAATGCTGCTCCTGTTGAGGGAATGGGGCCTTTAGGTCAGCCGCCAAGATCTCGGGAGAGACCTGGGTGGCCCTAGTTTCCAAGTGTGGTGCAGGGCCCCTGCGCACCACCTCGGCGTAACCTCCCTTTGACAGGAAGGACAGCTTCTTCTTAGCCTCGAAGTAGGTGATATTCTCCTTTGCCTTTAGGGAAAGAATTTCCTTTTCTTGATGCCAGAAGGGACAGGTGCGGGAGTAAGCTGGGTGGGGCCCACTGCAGTTACTACAGCGGGCCGCCGCCTCGCAGATGTCAGCAACATGTTCCTGGCTTCCACATTTCGCACAAGTTTCTTTTCCTCGGCAACTGCGTGACCCATGCCCAAAGCGCTGGCAGCGGAAGCACCGTTGCGGGTTGGGAACATAGGGACGGATGCGACACTGGAGATAACCCGCCTTCACAGTTTCAGGGAGGGTGTGTCTCGCAAAGGTCAAGATTACATGCTTTGATGGGGTTTCCTTGCCATCCTCCCGGAACATAATACGTTTGACAGCGACAACACCAGCATCTTTTAGTCCTTCCAGAATTTCTTCCTCGCTAGCATCGAGGAAGTCTTCTTCAGAGAGGACTCCACGGATTGTGTTGAGCGTCCGGTGAGGACTCGCAGACACTTCGACGTCGACTATGCTAGTCATCTTGGAGAGTGCCTCACTTTGAACTTTCGTATTTACTTCAACGAGAAGGTCGCCGGAGTGGAGTTTTTTCGCTTTGTATGAGAACCCGATGAGGTTTTCTAGCACCTTGGCTACTACAAAGGGGGACAATTTTGACACTGGTTTGTCTTCGAGGTTCGAGTGAATGACAAAAAACTTTGCAAATGTTCCCATTTCAGGGGCTTTTTCAGTGACTCGGCGCTCAGGGCGAGGCCTCTTAGAAGCCTGCCTTGAACCGGGTTTAGAGAGGAGGGGCGCCATATGAAGGGCAGGAACTTCGGCATCTAGCACACCACCCACCACGGAGTCCAACGAGGGGATAGGTAACATCTCATAACAGGTCTGGCTTGTCTGAGTATGTTACTCTACCAGTGCTACTAAGATGCTATAACCGAGTGTGGGTCAAGAGAGAGTTCTGTCGCCACCCAAGGTTAGCCCTTGCCGCCAAAGAAGGTTAAATAAGAAGGAAGAGGAGAAGGAGAAGAAAGGTATAGAAAGGAAAGGTGGAGAAAGGCGACTGACTGAATCATCCTGGTCGGGCCAAGCCAGGACACCCGTCTACGAAAAGCAGGGGCCGAAGCGGTGTATTGCCTCGCCCGGGGGGCCCCGAAAGGTCCAAATATACCCCGAGCTCAGCTCAACCGCAAGGACCCCCTTTTCCCCGGACACGGGTACGCCACGCACAGCCAGACGTGGGTGGGCGAACCCACATGGCTCGGGGTTCGTATTGACGCCACTCACCAAGCACCTACTAAAGTAGGTGCCCCCTGCGTGCGGGTATGGTGGCCCACGTGGCTGGGGTCCGTGGTGACGCTACTCACCAAGCACCTAGCACCGAATGTGCAGGCGCCCCCTGCGGGGCTCGGGGTCCGTGGAGACGCCACTCTCCAAACACCTGCTTTCACAGGTGCCCCCTGCCGGGGTGTGGAGTAGGCAACACGGTAACTGTGCGTTCGTAAGCCTTTGCGAGTGTCTCTTCAATATTAATGCTTTATTCGGTTTAAAAAAATTCGGATGGCAGAGAAAGAGCTTTTGCCCATGCCATGGAGGCTTAGTGTACCTTGTACTAAGATAACTAAGATAAATAGTAAATCACACTGAAACTACACTGGATTAAGGTCCGAATGTCTCATCATAGTTATGTTAGGTGGAGGGTCTTCAAGAACAGAAGATGAACCAGTAATTTACGCAGTCCACTGCGCAAGTGACAAATGATGCGGTACATTCTGGATAACGTGATTTTATTTGACCTTTCCAGTTTTGCAACGAGGTAGTTGAATTATTACTGACAATTACTTTAAAGCACTCCTCGCAGTTATATAACAATCTAGTTTGCGGCGGACAAGTAGTTTGTGCCAAAATAAAATAATATTGCTTTTTAATTCGTTATTTTTGTGGTTTTCATGTATCGGCATAAAATTAAACACACAACTATCAGGCTCGACGTTGTACATCCGATACTCCTAACTCTTCCTGTCTTCCTAAACGTCCGTGTGCATTCTAACACCAGAAACCGGCATTTTAAAAGTTAAAAACGAGACATTGCGAATATGGAACGCACACTTTTATGCAAAGGTGACGTCAAGTAACTCAAATCGAAAAACATGCATATTTACAATAATATTGTTATCTCTTCTGGTGAAGGCTCAGCAACCGTGGCATTCGTTTTCGCGCACGAAACGGTGACACCCAGAGAACGTAAAAACGCAGTTTTATTGTCTTTATTTAAACAATGTACACGCACCTACAGGCTTGCGCTGATGAGGCCTCAAAACCCGACAAAATAGAGGGACAATTACATTGCTGGAAGATTTGTCCAACCAGATTCATGATAATATTGATAAAAATAATTTCGTCCTTACTTTATTTCTAGATTTGAAAAAAAAAAAGCGTTCGATTCAATTGATCACAAGTTACTCATATACAAATTAGAGTACCTGGGTATTAGAGGCCCATATATCAAATTTCTAACCAGTTACCTTTCAGAACGAAGTCAATTAGTAAAAATTAGTGATTTTAAAAGTAATTTACTGATAATTCCTTCTGGTGTCCCCCAAGGATCTAGTTTGGGTCCTTTTCTTTTTAACGTCTATGGGAATGAAATAGGTAAATTGAACTTATTTTCACGCGTTTTCCAATACGCCGATGACACCGCCCTTGTACTCGCGGGAAGCAATGAATTGGAAGCACTATCGTCTCTTCAAGCCGATATTTACGAGCTAATGGCATGGTTCAAAAACAATCGTATCTGTGTTAACATAGATAAAACCAAACTAATGAGTTTCCGTAATCCTCATAAAACAATAACGTTTAATATTCCGCTGGTTCTACATCGATCTAACTGCGAGAGATGTAATTGTATGCCGCTTGAATATGTATCTTCGATACAATATCTGGGTGTTCAGTTTGATGAACATCTTTTTTGGAATAGTCATATTGAGTATCTTGCGAAGCGACTTCGCGCAGTATCTGCATTTTTATATCGTTTGCGAAGTGCAACCAACCTGACTTCGAGAATGAGGGTTTTTCAAGCTCTGGGAGAGTCGGTGCTTCGGTGTGGGGTCACGCTTTATGGTTCTTGTTCGAACTCTAGAAAAAGTAAATTAGATAATATTTTGCATAACATTTGTAGAAATTTAGCATATGGAACCAAATTGAAGGAGTTAAGAACAGAGTCAAGAATGTGTTCGCTACAACTTTTGTCAACTGAAAGATTATATATCTATGAAATACTAGTTAAGAATTATTATAGTGGTACGTTTAAGAAACCTGTAAAAAAACAAAAGGTTTTGAGAAAAATAGAGCGGTTCGTCCTCCCTAGGGTATACACAAATTACGGAAAACGGGTTCGGTCTTTTTACGTTCCTCATTACTTTAATTTGTTGCCTAATGAGCTTTTCCATCTACAGTCGTTGAAAGTGATAAAAAAAGAGCTTAGAAATTGGTGTTGTACCTACGATTTTTAAATGGTTGTACGGGTTAAGGATACGGCGTTTTTCTGTTTATTTCGTGCTTTGCGTTATTTTGAGTTTGTTAGTAGTTTCTCTGCTGGTTGCCAGGTCACGCCTACAAGCACAAACGTGCTTTTGCGGACCTGTTTTGTAATGATGCATATTTCTTCGTGCAATAAAGATATTATTATTATTAACCGAAACCCAAGTAGCTTGATTCGTAACTGCGGCCGCTACTACCCAATCTCGTTGTCGCGCCACTTCTGCAAGAAGTCATTGTCAAATTGCCAGTAAACACACAAAAACGACACCGATACAATTATATTGTAGAATAACACCTTATTTAGTAATAACTGTGTCAATATGCATTACATGTTGCATTTAAGTTAAGGAAAAAAAAAAAACAGGACCTTTTTTCTCCAGAAATAACTAAGTATCAACGTTAGCTCTGGTAACAATGTATTTTTGCCAAATCTTAAGAAAGTTCGGCAAAAGTTCGGTTATGCCGAATTTTCGATTCGCCAAAAGTTCGGCCCATCACTACTGAACATTATGGGTCAAAGGCGCAGTGCAAACTTCCGGTTGCTATGCTGTACCGTACGTCCGGTATCTGCTTGTGGTCACGCTATCTTAACCATAGCGCAGTATAATTCGCCTGCACAAACCGCATAAGTGTAGAAAAACAGGAACAAAAAACACCTGTATATACACATACGTTTTAAAGCATGTACCTCCTTTTTACAATAAATCGCCCATGCCTTGAAGGCCTGCGGCGCCGGTTGTAACGATGGTGAAACGGTATTGTACAAAGTGAGCTGTTGGGCTAGTTGGTTTTGCATATTTACAATGTAGCGCAAAGACAAAACAGAAAGGAGACAGAGATAGGAAAGAAGTGTTCTTTCCTATCTCTGTCTCCTTCCTGTTTTGTCTTTGCGCTACATTGTAAATATATAAATAGGTATTGTATAAATTCATTGTGTGAATGGTGACGATGATGATGGGATGGTGAAGAGAGTGAAGAGCGCCAGGCCTAGCAGCGGCCTTCGCGACGGTGGTCTTCGCTGGGCTGCCATGGGCTGCTGACTTCTAGCAGGCCAGTCTCGAGCGCCTGGCGAGGGCTCCCTGCGTGCCCAGCTTGCAGATGAACCGGCCGAATCGCCGGTGACGCAGAGAGTCCAACGCCCTTGTGGGTGAGCTCCAGTTGGTGGCGCCGGTGTTGGCCGGGCGGCGGTCTTCACGAAAACGGGCCTTTATGTCTCACAGCTTGCTGTCTAGCTTGTAACCGAGCAGCTTGAGCACCCTGCCGATCGAAGACATAGTGGTGCCACTGGTCCGGCTGGCTCTCTGACGACGGAAAGGACACGTCTTACGCCCTGCTGGCTTCTTCTGCGCCGTTCTTTTCCCCGCGCCGATTTGGACACTTACCGCTTTACGTAGTTTTGTTCCTGTTATGAGCGATCCGTCGCTCCCTCATGGTTTCCGAAATTGCGATGAAGGAGTGAGATGACGACGATCCCGACGATATTGCTTCACAGGTCTTCGCCACACGGCATTGCTACACCCTATCCAACTATACTCACTGCAACGCCGCCTCCAAAACAGTGGCGCTTCGAACGACGGGAGGCGAACCGCGGTGAGGTAGGGGGGTAGGGAGTTTTCGTAGACCGCATTTGCCCCTCCGCTAAGCCCTCCGCAACGAAGCAGCCGCTACTGCGCCGGCGCGCCGATGGCCTTGACTGTCGAGTTCCGGCTAGCGTAGCTGGTTGCGGAGAGCGTTGCGGAACAGCGGAAACGATCTACGAAAACTCCCTAATAACGTTGCCGCTCGTACGTAAGATTCTGAAGTCAAACTTAGTTTTCAGTGGGGAATTGTAGTAGACCGTTTCCGCAGCCCGCTAAGCACCCGGATAGCGCTCCGTAATCCGCCACAAGACTTAGAACTATGCAGATAAGGCTGGCGGCGCGCATGCGCAGCTGCGGCGTTTTCTTCAGGGATACCGTAGCGGAGTAGAAAAACGGTCTACTACAATTCACTTTTGTAGCGTGAGCTACACTGGCCGAAGTTGAGCAGTTTCGCGTGGCTCCTGGAGAGCGGTAATGCGCATGCGCGAGGAGCAGTGACGTCACACGGCGCACAGCTGGCGCGTGTGACGTCACTGAAAAAAGTATCGCCCAGAACGCGATTTGAACGCCGACCCCCAGCTCCTGAAGCCGACGCTGTACCCACTGCGCCACGAGGCACTTCCGGAATGGGCAATCCATAGGACATATGTATCGGTTGCTGTTGCCCCGTCACCGTAGTGCAGTTTCTAAAGTGAGGGGCCCCGTCACCGTAGTCAGTTCCTATACATATAGCGGGACGTTTGCCAGTGTGGTATAGCCATCTGCTCAGCGGCGCAGAAGAGCGGAGAAGCTTAACTCATCGGATCCCGGAGTAGTTGCCTGGCGATGGGCCTTTTCCGCTAGAGTAACTGTATAGGCTCTGCTTGCAGAGCCTAGCGGAGCATATACAGTTACTCTATTTTCCGCAAATGTTGGGCGCCATCTACCGGCAAGCAGGAGAGGCGTTTTGATGGCCTGCCTTGCTTCCGGTTCTGCCCTCTCCAAGCTATGTTGGCTGTCTGAACGCGGTCGGGAAATGCGCTCACTGTTCAGCGTTTGTTTTTCCTCTATCCAACACAATCGACGAGCAGATACTACGGACGACTTCGTCCGCTTGTACATTTTTTTTTTTCAGAATGAATAGACGACTGACTTCGCCTTGGTTGTGACTGACGACACAGTTGAAGCTCTCTTCGACCTACGAGAAAGTACAAACGGTTACATTAAACTAGGATTCATGTCATATGCAGTACCGGCAGTAAATTCAGAAAATATTCGAGACCAAGTTACAGTTAAGGAAACCCTTTTTTTTTAGTTGCAAGCTATTTGTTTAATTTTGTTTGAAAATTTTAATTGGCAACACGTATTCTCATAAATGTGAAAGCTTACTCTAAACTGTCCGAAAAACACCGGCGCCTGAACATACCAATGTAATTTTTATCAAAGGTGCATTTTAGCGGTGGATTTCACCTTGTGAAATTTCAACGCGTAGCTCCATTTCTATTATAAAATGAGACCAACAAACTTGGCCGGGTCAACGGCGGACTTGTTCAGCGATTATACTAAATGTCGTTTGCGAGCGCCGCTGACCCTGGCCAGTTAGTTTGTCTCGTTTTTTACTGGAAAGAAAGCACCACTTAGAAATTTCACAAGATCAAATTCACCACAAAAATACATGTTTAATAAATACCTAAGATTAATACGTGCAGCCACCGATTTCTGAGTGAGCCTCGTCATTGATGTCACCCCACTTCAAACTACAGCCATGTGTGACTGTAGGTCCTGAAGAAAAAACAAAATCGGCCACACCTGTTTTTTTTTTTCATCATTATTTTAGCGCCTGTAGACAATGTTGCAAACTTATTTTTTATTTGTTTACTCGATACATACACGGGGACAACACATCAAGATGATGGTTTTTTCTTTCTCATTGAAGCACAAGACCAGCAGATGCGGTCGTGGTAGCGATAGATCTGCTCCCATTTCACTTCCTGAGTGTGCACGTAGCAACAAACGGTGCACTGCATAGCCACTTTACCTCAATGATTTATAAATATTTGAAAACAGTGGGTTATTCCAATGTTTACAACAACTAAAAAGCAGACAGGCAGATTGCGTAGCAATGCGAGACCGTCACATTGGTGAACAAAAAAGTGTGCCAGTGAAACGCACCATCACAGAAACGCCAACTCCGAGGCGCTCGCTCTACGTGGAACAAAAGCGACGCGACAGCATACCTACCCAATCTGCTGACTTATATTCACACACAAGTAAAAAATGAAGGAACAAAAACATGAACCTTCCTTGAAGGGGCAACTGCAAACGCGGGAGTGCTTTGAAGGCTGCCTTTACGAGCCGTCCGCATTGTTTCGCTGGATCGCCCGAATCCAGAGCTGCCGCTTCGTCGAGTGCAGGCTAGTAGAAGGAAACCCAAAGAAGCTTAAATCGCGACAACGCTTGCTGTCGTTGCAGCAGCCGACAACCAAACAGCGCTAGGGCCTGTCGGAGAGCTTCGAAACGTGCGACCACTGCTGCCTCCTGCAGGCCCCAGCCGGACGTACCACGCCACCAAAAATGGCGGACTCCTGTCTGCTGCTGTCACGCATGCGCCGTGGAAACCCCGGAAAAGGCCCATTAGTGGTTGAGCGTAGGAAGACCGAACAGAAGAAGGCTAAACGTGCCGCGGAGACACCGGAGCAAAGGGAGGAACGTCTAGCAAAGCGGCGTCGCCAGGAGGCTGTGCGACCTGCCCGACCGCTCACGGTACGTATATTTATTTATTTATTTATTTATTTATTTATTTATTAATTCCCTCAGGGCTCGAAGGCATTATAGAGGGGAGTGGACACACACATCTAATTGCACACAAATACAAACAGTAATTAGGCAGGTAAGCATAAAAATCCAAAAACAGAACAAAAATAAAACACTGTCAACCAAAATCCAAAAAATATTCGCAAAGTGCAGCTTTGAATCCGGCACTCTCGGCTATGCTGGCAACAGGTGCGGGAAGGCGATTCCAGTCCAGTGATGTCATGGGTACGAAAGACTGATGAAAGCTTGAGGTGCGACACTGAGGGATGCCAACTTTATTTTGATGGTCGAAACGTGATGAGACGTATGATGGTTCTGTTAACAGATGCTGACGAAGATTTGCATTGTGGTGGTAAATTTTATGAAATAAACATAGACGAGATATTTTTCTACGTAGGGAGAGGTCAGGCAAGCTTAGGGTAGTTTTCATTGCTGTTACGCTAGATGTGCGATGATAGTTATGTAGTATGAATCGAACAAAACGGTTTTGAGCAGCTTCTAATGATAGTGCAAGCGTTACACCGGGGTCCCAGATAGCGGAAGAATACTCAAGTTTACTGCGGACCAATGATTTGTAGAGAAGTAGTTTTAAGGACAGTGGGGCAAGAGAGAAGTTCCTTTTTAGAAAGCCCAACATGCGGTTAGCGTTTTTAATTATATATTCAATATGAATGTTCCATGAAAGGTTGTTAGTGATATGAACACCAAGATATTTAAATGAGGACACGGATTCCAGCTCAACAGTTCTTATATGGTACGAGGGACAGGTGTTATATTGACGTGATACTCTCACGGATTTGCACTTGTTAATATTGAGTTCCATTTGCCATTTATCACACCAACGAGAAATACTGTCAAGGTCAGACTGGAGTGCGAGAACATCAAGATCGTTAGTTACTTCAGAATAGATGACACAATCGTCTGCGAATAGACCAACTGAGGATGAGATATGCGAAGGAAGGTCATTAATATATATTAAAAACAAAAGAGGGCCAAGTACTGAACCCTGGGGGACACCAGAAGTCACAGGAGAGGGGTGCGAGTTAATGCCATTAACGTGAACAAATTGAGAACGGTTAGTTAAAAAGGCGTTGATCCAAGTCAAAACATGAGAGTCAATGTTCAGTTTACTGAGTTTATACAAAATGAGCCTATGCGAAACCTTGTCAAATGCTTTAGAGAGATCTAAAAAGATGCAGTCAACCTGAAATGAACGATCGAGGGAAGCGTGAAGGTTATGCGTAAGTGTTAATAGCTGAGTTTCGCACGAGAACAGTTTTCTAAAGCCATGTTGAGCAGGCGAAAAGAATGTATAGGAATTAAGAAAATTAACGAGATGCGAATAGATTATGTGCTCTAAAATTTTGCAAGGGACACTATCCTGGCATAGCCGAGCTAAGCCACTGCAATTTTTTTTTTTTTGAGTCGACCCTCGGAACGATAGCACACCTGCAAGTTTAGCCGATCACTGCTGTACCGAATCCCCTCTTGTGGTCAGGAAATATTTTTTTCCTGCTAGTACTTTGTGGTTCGCAAGCCTAAGGTGAAGAAGAAAAATGTGTGTTTGACTGATTGCTAATGTGTCTTGTGTCTCAATCTGCCATGCGTCCTTGGCCATACATGTGCAGTCGTTGTAACCGCAGAGATGTTGGTTCGAAGTGCCAACAGTAACAGTTGTCTTTCTGTTTTTAAAACTACAAGCGAAAACCTCCTCGTTGACAGACTGTTTTAGATATTCGTGCATATGTCTAACGGTGTTCGAAGCAGTGACAATGTTGTTGACACTAAAATATAGAGGGTGGTGCAACCTTTTGGGCTCCTCGTAGCGTTCTTTTGGGCTCCTCGTAGCGTTCTAAAAAAGCCAACCATTACATTCCTGCATGGCCCATTTCTCTTTTGAAATTGGTATCAAAGATTGATTACCTCACAACTATCGCTGACACCAGATGGCGCCATCGGATGAGAAGGGCTTCTCCTCGTCCGATGGGGCCATCTGGTGTCAGCGATTGTTCCGAGATCCTAGAAAACTAAACATCAGATTCATTTGTGACTAATTTCTCTATTGAAATCGGTATCTAGTTCTGAATCAGAATGATAGAGGCAGTCGACGGCATGGTGTGTAATATGGTAGTTTGTAATAAGGGAGAAAGTTGGGCGAGTTGGTGGTACATGTTTGAAAAAAAAAGTAAAACAGCGCCAAAAAAACGGAGGACAAGAAGACGAAGTGTACAAGACTCTGTTTGTGCACTTCGTCTTCTTGTCCTCCGTTTTTTTTGGCGCTGTTTTGCTTTTTCTTCAAACAAAAAGATAGTTGAAAAGACCAAGGTAGGCGATATTTATCTGACAGCGCCGGGCGTACTGCGCATGACTAGTGCATTTTCATGCTAGGCGTTGTTCATGATAAGCCCGATACATCTCTTCACGGGTAACAAAAGGCAAAGTACAAGTTCACGTTGTTCATTGAAGTCAGAGTCATAACGGAGACGCTCCAAAGGCTTCACCGTGCGAGTTGACTTCCTGGCTTGTGACCAGGGTTGTAAAGTACGTAGGTACGAGTAACTGGAAATCAGTATCTAGGTACTTTTGTTGTACCTGAGATACAAACCTAGGTACTTTCATTTCTCGAGATCTATATCTGTATCTTAGGTACATTTTCTAGTAACTTGTAACTGAGTGAAGTTACTTTTTACAGGTACTTTTCTATTCGCTTCGAAAAAATGGTAGAAACTATAAATCTGAAAGTTTTAACACACTACCATGTGCCGTGATTAACGGTGAGTTGGGTACGACCTGGGAGGCATTAACTTGATCGAACGACGTTTTAGCGAACGAAGCCCCGCCTATAATGTTTCATCAAATGACACTTTAGCGAATGGCTGTGTTCGTTTGAGCGAACGATGGATTAGCGATGCCGTTCTAGCGACACCAATTTATCGAATCGCTTCGGAACTCGATTTGGGGAAAGTAGCGACCTGCTTCCTTCATCTCAAACCGAAACCGAAAAAGATAACGTGTCCTAGAATGCTCATGTCAATGCAGTTTTCCTTATTTCTCACATTGACACCAATAAAGCATATTTATCGAACTCGTTTTTGTGTGCACCCTTAATGAAGAGCTTTACTTCCAATATATTCTGACGAATTTGGGGAAATTAAATAAAGAAAGTATCTTTAAAGTAACTGTACTTGTGCCTAGGTACATTTTTAAGCTAGTACCTAGGTACGTACTTACGTACCTTTGCGTATGAGTAACTGTATCTTAGGTAACTGTATCTTAGGTAACTGTATCTTAGGTACATTCTTGAAGTAACTTTTACAACCCTGCTTGTGACACTGCCACACCATCGCCCAAAGGTTGCTGTTGGCTTGACGGTACTAAGGGCTACGTCGTCGCAACGGGCCAGACTGCTGTTGCTCTTCAGTGCCGCGTTGCCGTTAAAAGTTTTCTAGACATGTTACGTCATTGAGTGCTGTGACGTCGCCTCGTTGCTCGGAGTCGACCCTGTCTGGACTGGTAGCTCGGTGCCACCACTGTCTGGACTCGACTTACTGCGGCTGTCGTCGCAGCATCGACTCGGATGTTGGTAGTTCAGGGTCACCATTCTCTGGACCGGGCGTACTCCAGTCGTCGTCTTCAGTCGATTTGGCATAGTGCTCACTGGTGTGTAGCTGGTGTTGCCGGTTACGTCTGAGCATTTGGCGATCTCCTGTTAACACACGGTAAGACATGGGAGCGGCCGAATCCACCGCCTTGGCTTTCCGCGACCATGCAGTGTATCCAATCCTCACAACGTCCCCTTGAGCTAACGGTGGCAGAGGTTGCCCTTTTTGAGTTTGAACATTTTTCTTTATTGTAGTCGCTGTCATCTTGCCAAAATCCGGAATGTTATGAAAGATGCCTGCCTTGAAGAAGTTCCCCGGGAGATTGTTCATCTTCTAGTGGCGAAGAGCGGTAGGCCAACAGGCCTAACCAAAAGTCGTCCCCTGACTCTTCAGTTTTCTTCAGAACCGGCTTGACAACCTGCACATACTTTTCTGCTAGTCTGTTAGACTCACAGAAAAGTGGTGGGTGGGGGCTAGGAGTGATGTTTTTGAAGTCATACCTCTTCAAGAAGGCGGAGAACTTGGGGCTGGAAAACTGCGGTCCATTGTCGGTGCAGACTTCGAACAGTATGCCGTACCTTGCGAACATGGAGCTGAGTGCCGCAATTTCGGTTCTTGCACTTGTGTCCGTCAGCTTTTCGACCTGTGTGAAGTTGAAAAGTGTGTCAAACGCAACGAGGTATGAGTTTCCTCCAAAAACAAAGATATCAACCCCGAACCTGCACCATGCACAGCTCGGAACTGGGCGCATTAGTAGTGGTTGTACTAGTTGCTTGTAAGAGAACCTTTTAGACGTAGAGAAGTTCTGTATCAGCAGAGTGATGTTGCTGTTTAGACCCGGCCAGAAAGCAAGACGTCGTGCCTTTTCTTTGCATTTCTGTAAGCCGAGATGATTGGCGTGAATTTTTGTAGAATTTATCATCCCATTCTTCTAAGTATGAACACTTTTGTTCTCTTAAAGAGTATTCCGTTCACCACAGATAGTTTTGATGCAAAAGGTTTGAGTTCACCTTGGAGTGGCTGGCCGGCTCACAGGCTGCTGACGCGTATCTGGTAGTAGTGGTTTGAACAGTTCCTTGGACCATCTTTTCTTGCGTTGCTTCCGTCACCATGAAACCCAGGAGCTGAATTGCGTGCCTTGTCGACCTGACCCTTGTCCAGCCTTGTCGACCTGACCGACGGGAGACGCTTGTGACAGCATGTCTGCCAACACTAGTTGATTTCCTGGAACATACTGCAGGACATAGTTGTAATTCCTGTCATTGCAACAGACAGGAGCGGCTTGTGGTCTGTCTCAATGACGACTTTCTGTCCGTAGAAAAACTGGTGATATTTGTCGCTACCAAAGAAAATTCTAAGCGCCTCTTTTTCAATTTGTGCGTAACGTTGTTCCATTTGCGTTAGCGCTCAGGATGCGTATGCCACTGGTCGCCAGTGACCGCCATGACACTGCGAAAGTGCCGCACCAAGGCCGTTTTTCGATGCGTCGCACGTTATCTTCGTCTCCTTTCGAGGATCGAAGATTGCTAATGTGGGCGCTGTACTGAGAATCTGCGTGATACTGTTCCACTCACTCACATGGTTCTTGGTCCACTCAAACACCAAATGAGACTTGATAAGCGCTCTCAACAGCTCCATTCTTTCAGACAGCTGCGGAACTTACTTTCCGAAGTGGTTAATCACACCTAGCGTACGCTGAATATCTGTTTTGTTCTTTGGTACCGACATTTTCAGCAGGCCTTGAACCAGCTTTGGGTTGGGCGAAATATCTTTTGCTCCGATGATGCCATCCAGAAACTTTATTTCCATTAAGCCGAACCTACATTTCTTTGTGTTAAACTTTAATCCAGATTTTTCAGCAGCTGTCAAGGCTGCCACTAAACGGTTATCATGCTCTTGCTGCGTCGCGCCCCACTCCAGAATGTCTTCAGTTTACACGTACACGACAGGTAGACCATCGAATACTGGACTCGGTGACCTTTGGAAAACTTCTGGTGCCGATGAGATACCAAAAAGCGGCCGGAGGTGACGGTATCTGCCAAAAGGAGTTGCGAAAGTACATATTTTCGACGTTCGTTCGTCCACTGGTACCTGCAGAATCCAGAGTTTGCGTCTAGGTAGCTAAAGTAGATGACGCTGGCTAATTTTCCTTCTATGTCTTCCCGCTTGGGAAGCTGGTAATGCTGCCTCTTTACATTCTCGTTAATTCTGGGGTTCATGCAGACCCGAAGTCTTCCATCTTTTTTCTTGACCAAAACCAAAGGGCTTACCAAATCGGTGGAGGGAGTCTTTCTTTTTGATGATTCCCTCTTCCCGCTCGCTCCATTCTTTGGAGCTCGTCGTGAAGTGGCTGACAGAGGGACAGGGGTACCTTCTGGGCTGGCTGGACTACGGGGGCGGCACCAGGCTTCAGGACCCTACTGTAGGGCTGCTTCAGGCTGCCGAAACCTTTGAAGAGGTACATGAAATCTTTGGTAGCCTTGTACTCCTCCAAAGTGCTGATAGCGTCCACTGTGCACTACACAGTTCCTAAGGCTTCGCTTGCGTCGAGTCCCAGTATGGCCTGGCGACCACCTTGCACGTCAAAAAAACTTCACACTTTTAGCAGCGTGTCCTACAATCACCTTCTGGCACATTGTTCCAAAGTTGCTCATGACTCCTCCTGTGTACGCTCGCAGGACGGAGCTACTGGGCTTCAACGCTTCTGGCGCTCGCAGCTTTTTGTACACAGAAAACGGTAGCAGATTGACTTGAGATTTGATGTCTACTTTAAAAAAGATTTCTCCTTCTCGAGCAGAAACTTGATTTTTGACAATTCATTTGTGGTTTCCGTTTTCGCCGCCTCTCAAGAATGTTTAAAGTCATCGTCGATGTCGTTTTTGCTTACATCGCCTACTATGGTCGAGCTAGGACAGCGAATCGTGAAGTGATTAAGCTTGCGGCATCAGTTGCATTTTTTATCGTAGGCGGGACACCGTCTGACTTTGTGTCGCCGATTGCATTTTTCGCAGCGTAATTGCTTTTTTTCTTTTTGGTCCGCCTTGCTGCGTTGCGATACCGCGTGTTGTGAGATAGCATCAATACAGTCGGCCGCCTTGTTCCAGACTTCGTTTTGTTGCACCAGAGTCTCCGCTACTTTGCACATTTCTTCTGCCTTTAGCCAAGTTAGGCCCTTCTTCCGAAGCATTTTCTCACAAAGGTTTGAATCATACGTGCCAAACACGATCTGGTCTCTGATCATTGACTCCTGCAGTTCTCCAACATTGCACTGGGCAACGGGCTTTTTCAGATCTCGAATAAACTTTTCGACAGGTTCTTCCTTGGCTTGCGCTCTAAAGCGAGATACGTAGCATTCATGCACTTCATTGCTCACCTCAATGAAGTAGGCTTCAAACTTTCTGACGAGGGTTGCGTAGTCGTCCTGGTCTTCCCAGTCTTCAAACTTCAAGTGGTAGAAGACATTGAGTGCTTCGTCGCCGGCAATGCTCAGCAGGATTGCAGCTTCACTTCTTGGATGTTCTTTCGATGCCGTAGCCTTGAGAAGCATCTCGACCTTCTGCTCCAAGCGCTTCCGGTTTTCGAAGAGGTTGCCCGACAGTTGTAAGGGCTCCGGCGTTTTGAGCAGATCCATCGTCATCGCTGCGCCGTCTGACTACGCTCAGGCCCATACCGGCCACTTCTCACACCATGTATCAGGACGATGAAGAGGCAGTCGACAGCATGGTGGGCAGAGCAAACAAGAAGACAGTTTATTGGACGTAGGCGGTATTAATCCGATAGCGTTTGGCACACTGCGCATGACTAGTGCATTGTCATGCGAGGCGTTGTACATGATACACCCGATACCATTTCCAATGTAATCAATCTTTGATACCGACTTTCATAGAGAAATCGGCCACACATCAGTGTACAATGTTTGTTCTTTTAGAATGCTTAGAGGCCATGTATTAAGTTATGACCATAGACTATTGCAGAAAGTGGTTTATTGCCCCTTTAATTATTCGACTTACCGGGATGATTAAGCCCCCATATTGTGTCCCCGTGGTTGTGTAATTCACCTGCGCGGACCGCTTTAGTTTACCTTTCACAACATTTTTAATAGATATGTTTGAATTCAAATCGATCACCTCGTAGGTAGATTTCACGCTCCCCCGAGTGCACCAAGCATTGACGTGTGCCATTGTCCTTCCTCTCTGCACAGCGCCTGGCTGACAGTGCCGGCGCAGCGGATCCACTGGTGGAAGACGACGTGGAGTAAGTGGAGCGTGCGGAGCGGCGGACACCAGTGCACAGTGACGCCGGACTTCCTCCCCTCCCGTTTCCCCGTCGAGCGGTGGTTGTGCACGCCTTGGCAGGACTCCAGGGTTGAGGCACCCCAGGATTATCTCTTTGTTGCAGTTGTTTTCTGAGCAGCACATTGTGATTACGTGCTAGCACATCCATCGAGTCAGTACATCCACCGAGCCATTACATCCATCGATGGATGTAATGGCTCGGTGGATGTACTGGCTCGATGGATGTAATGACATGCGTATGGATGTAGCTGCTCGATGGATGTAGTTGCTCGTTGGATGTAGTTGCTCGTTGGATGTAGTGACTCGGTGGATGTAATTGCTCGCCCTTCCTGTTATCATGCTTAGCGTGCCATTACATCCATCGTGCTAGTACATCCATAGAAGCCAAGATGGCCGTCGTTGGGTCGCAATTATATTTAAGCCAATTTTAAGCTAATTACTTTTTTACGTTATTCACATTCTTATTGGATTGGGAGCCTCAGCTGACAAGGGGTAAGCCACAGAGCATTAATGAATCACAATTAAATTCGACTAGGCATTCAAACTTTTTTTTTCCTGTCAAAAAGCGCAATCAAAAGTAAGATTATGTGTACCGTCCTAATCCTCTATTAAAGTAGTTTACTGTAAACGACTTAATTTTCGCGATGACCTAATATTTGCGAAAACCTAATTTTTGAGAATTTCGCGATTTGATCAAATTCGCGAAAATTGGTCACGTGAATAAGTCACCCCGTGAATACGAATACATCGCGTATATCTCCCGTTCATGAAATTTTCTGCCCGCGAAATATTCCCGAAACCGGCACTTCGCGAAATGTCAAGCCCGCGAAAATAAACTCGTTTATAATTAGTTAATTATGAGAGTTACAGAGCAGCAACTATAGTTCGGTAAGTGTGGAAACAACAAACAACGAAAATAACGCCTCGTCAACGGGGTCGTCTCCGAGCGGCGGAAGTGGCGGCGCATACGCAAAGCGGGCATACGACGGCCACGTCGGGCCCCAAGCACCTTCGAGAAGGGTTCGCGGAGTGTCTCCATATGGCATGACACCCATGCTTTCTACCCCTCTTAACAATTTGAAGTTCGAGCTCCATTAAAACCGGTAAATTCATCAGGACTGGGGGAGGCTCCCTGAAGATTCGATGCAACGAGGCTTAGCGACTAAAGCGACACGACGAACCGACGATGCGCGTGCGGCTTCGGTGAGGCCGAGGGCCGCACAAAGTGCATGACGCACGAGGGGTCATTTTACTTGCTTTTGTGCATTTAATTTGGCATATAACTCCTGGAATAATGGGAACTATTGAGAAATATAGACCTTTTCTTTAACGGCGCCGCCATCTTGAGAATTGCGGCGCCGACGACGCCGTCTAGCGGCATAAAAAAAGAAATACCGGCTAGTTCTGGCAGCACAGCTATCTGGGTAGGCAACGGTGTGGGTATGGGGGGAACTTGGCTAGACTTGGCTATGGTGAGCTGCAATAACTTGGTTGGAGCTTGTCCGGTTGAATCCAAAAAAAAAAAAAAAAACAAATTAGTCGTGCCAGAACATGGCGACATTGTTACCCACTGTAGATGAGCAATTTAGCCAATGCAGTACAACTGCTAGCCTGGGGTCTTTAACGTGCACCACGCAGTAGTGGTGCACGACCGCACGCCGGTACGATGCTCATCCAGATCGAAACGGGCAGGGGTGGGGATTGAACCCAGGATCCCTGGGTTCTGCAGCGTGCTCCGAGCTGGTGTGCGCTAGACCACTCGGCCACCGATCCCCCCTCGGTTGAATCCAGCTGGCTACTCCCAGGCCATCACCTTGCCTCCTCGAGAGAACGACGACGAAGACGGTGGGGTGTTTTGATTGAGTTTCCACAGCGAAGTATATATGAGCAGTTTAATGTAGTCTATGCAGGTAAGCTCTCGGCATTTGATAGCTCCATCTTGAGTGGTGGCATGTAGACGTTTTCATACCTTTCACATACCATGGGGCTTGCAGTGATAACCTAATTGGACCACCTGCACCGGGAATTAAAATCGGTCCTCTTGTCGTAGACGAAGTTGTCGTGAGCTTAAACGTGACGTTGAATCTGTTACGAATCTCTCGCGATTCAAGCTCGCAATCGACTGACTTCATAAATAAGGATTCTTGGGGAAAATGCGAAGCTCGATGACATTGCAGCCACACTCGCGCTGCAGCTTCTTGTGCTCATGGCACACTTTCTGCTATTGTTCTTATGCTTTTTAAAATTATTTATCCATCCGACGACCACGCAGTGGTAGCCAGAAAACCGTAGATTTTCGGAAATTGCAGCACGGTAAAAAGGAGCACTCGGAACTAACTCATGCACGACGTCCGTTTTTAAGCCTTTTCGCCCATACCCTTGGCGGTTGCGTACCCTGTGTCAGCGGGCAATCAAAAAATGCACCAGGTCGAGGGTACGTCAGTTACTGGCTGGTTTGAGGTTATGCAAAAAAGGTCTATATGTCTCGCTTGCTGCTGCGTTCACTGAGGTCGGGCTCAGCGCGAGATGACAGGCACGCTAAGCGGGTTCGCTCTTTGATATTTTGCTTTGCTAGCACTTTATGGTGAAATTCCGCCGAGCGTACCACATTTCCCAATGTACATATAGCAGAAAAACTTTCTAGGCTTGAGTATAGAAAACTCCGACCATATTCAGGACTGCCAAATTTGCCTGGGTTAAGGCTACACCGCTCCCTACACCAGTATTTCTCGTGTTGGCGCTATGCAGTGAGTTATCCGGAAATTGTATTCCTTCAACGGCACCAAATATACCCAATAAAATTGACTGATGTATATACTGCATGCACTAATGGTTCATACCTAGAAAGATAGTACTCGGAAAAACGAATTCACCAAATAGCACTTTATTTTTACGTGCAAAACGACAGTTTCCTTGGGAATATTGCGAAAGAAGCACAAACAAGTGCCTAGCTTACGCCGAAGGCAGCACACCGATACCAGAAATGTTGTCCAGGTACTGACACACGACATCAAACGACACAAGGTTGTAGGTCGCGTGGGCACGGAACTCTTCCATCTCAGCTGCTAGTTTCACATTCTTCCTTGAGGACCGCTGGATCTTGCTGCCTTGGTACAGCCAGCTGGTCGTGGAGCAGGGAGCTCATCCTCACCTGGGAGCAGTGCTGCTGCATACGAAAGAACTGAGTGACTTCTGCCAGTTGGGGATGGTGATTGGGGAGCTGGGCCCTCAGGCCGTTGTGCCAGCCTTCAACGTGGTTTGTCGTTCGGGGTCCCGTATTTCCAAAGTGACCCCACAGGTTCTGCACAGAGCTAGAATCGATCCAGAAGTTCTGGAAGTAGGTTCCAAAAGCAGAGAGTTCTGCTGTCACCAACGGTGAAAGGCCCTGTGGGAGTGACGTCGTCAAGTCGCGAGCAAACTCTAGCCTAAAGGCTTCTGGTAAAAAGGGCAGGTGCCTCACCCGTGTGAACCACAAGCTCACATCAGGATTGCTCCGGCAGACGGAGCGCAAACCGAGTGCGTCTCTCTTCTCGTTGATTGCCTTCGCGAAGTGGAATACACAGCCGTAAACCGTGATCGGCTGCAGAAGAGCATCCGCACTGAACGTGTTCATCGCAGCTTTGATGGCGGCAACCTCGAAGACAAACAGCCACGTTGCGGAATTTTGTAGTGTCCCCAGATGACCTACAGCTGCGAGGACCCCCACCTTGAGAGCCGTGAATAATTCTTCGTAGGCGGCTGTGTCGCGTCACTTCATCAGCGCGTAGGCAATCGGGTGCGACTCTCCACGAACAATTGCGTGGACAGTGTACAACTGCCCCGGGTTGCAGAATTCTGGTGGTGCGAAGACGAAATTCCCATCACACATGATCGTTTCGGCTGCAGCAAGACATTCGAGATCGTTGTCTGCAAAGAAGATGAGCATTTCTTCGCCGGGCGTAGTGTTCTCATGCCTCAGGAAAGCCTTGTTATCAACCGTCACTCGGAGCTCGTTCGGTATGTTGTCGAGCGTGACGTTCTTGAACGCACGGATGTGCCGGTTATAAGAAAGTGCACGGCGCTTAGAGTGAAATCCATACCCTGATGTCAGCTTCTGCTTGATTCCATCTTGAACGTCGTCGTCGTAGTCATCAAATCTTTCTGCTACCCCAGCAACGGCCTCGTTGAACGCTTGACGAGGCCTCTTTCTTGTCTCCCTTATGTTGGTCCTTGTTTCACACATGTAGCGCGACGCCAACACCTCCACAGCACTGGCCTTGGCGGCGAGTGGATCGCATGAGTGGGATGTTGACGGGTTATCCGGGTCGGTTTGTAGCACACCATTCTTGAGAGTTACGTGGGCCACAGGGCAGCTCTCACCTTCCAGTCGTTTCCTTGAGCTGACAGCGAAGCACGCGACGCACCTGTAATATTCTACACTGGGATCCTTTCGATTCTTATCCTTGTAAGAAAACTCGAGGACTGATCCTTCCCATCTTCTACTTTTGTGCTGTAAAATGGGCTTGCCCGACCTGCGGAATGACGGCACGAACACGGGGACGTTCACCGCCATCGTCCTAAACTCTAATCGTCAACACGCGTGGCGTTTCTGAAGCCGGTGCACTGATCGCTATGATAGTCAATATTTTTTGGAAAAACTAGCGCCACCTTTCAGAAAGCGATGTTCCATGCTGGAGACTGTTCGGAAATGTCCTGGTCTACAACAATGGGTACCATTAGGACGTAGAAAGGAACGAAGAAGCTTCTTCATACGATCTCAGGGGCGAAAGATAAGCCACAATGGGGACACGAAACGTGTCCCCATTGTTCCATCCTCCCCCTCCCCCCCCCTTCCCCGACAGTCGAAATTCTTTCTTGGTTAGCAACGTTTCTTTGGCCGCTATTATAATGATGCGTTTTGCAACCTCTCGTGACGACGCGAGTTATTCACACACTTGCAACCAGGTACTACCGTGAGACAAAACCGGTTTTTAAGCCTCTTGTGACGGCGGAGGACCGGATGCGCTGCTGCGGAGCAGGTTGTACGCCGTCACAAGGGGCTTATAAACTGGTCTTGTCTCTCTCGGTCGTACTCGGTTGCAAGTGTGTGAACGGCGCTTAAAAGAGTCGGTTCAGACATTTGCGTTCAACTGCGTTGCGGGTGGTTGCAACCAATGACGATCCTCACGACGAGCCAATGTGGAGTCAACGCATTTAACGCACATGTGTGAGCTCGCACCGTCACAAGTGGTCGCAACGCAGTCGTTCCTAAGCAAACGCAAATGTCTGAAGTAGCTTTTAACAAAAAGAAAAACGAAAGGTGTAGTGGATATAAGTCTGCGTGATTGATGCATGCAATGGCACGTTCTTGGACGGAGCTGCTTGATGGATGTGATAACACGATGGATGTGACGGCACGATGGATGTAATGACATGCTTTGGAGGAAGTTGCTCGATGGATGTGATGGCGCGGTGGATGTAGTGGCACGATGGATCTAAAGGCACGTTGGATGTGGTTGCACGTTGGACGAACTGGCCCAAATTGGATCTACTGGCACTATGGATGTACTGGCACTATGGATGTACTGGCACGATGGATGTAATGGCACGAAATTGGACGTATTTGCTCGATGGATGTAATGGCATGATGGATGTGCTGGCCCCAAGCCCACGTTTTCTAGCCTCTCGTGCTGGCGATCCACACGTTGCCTTTGTGTGATAGTGCCCCTTTTACGGTGAGCCACCCATGACCTTCAGAGCCGCACACTGGCACCGTTGTTACTCGTGACCTATATAAGAAGTGGTCCTCTGTAAGGTAGCGAATAGGGCGAGTTAGTAAACGTTATACATGATGAAAACCGCTCAAATGACGACGACTGAGTGAAGACAAGAAACACGACAAGACGAAGCTGTTCTCTAAAGTTTTATTAGTGAAAAAAAGATATGAAAACGATTCACACACCACTATTCGTATTAGCTCGCAAAGAACAAACCTCGTTATCTGACAGAGCTACCGACGGCGCACTGACAGCTGTCAATAAATTGCTGTCTTTTTTTACCAGTGTACTATGTTCTGATTTTATACTTGTGGCTTCATTTAAATACAAAATGGGTGATTACAAATGTTTGAGGAATTAGTAAATATGCCCAATGAACTTCAAGAATATTACAAAAAAGAGGACATATGTTTAATGAAGTGACGAATGCGAATTGAGTTAAATTGCCACGTTTGACGCAGAATCCGCTAAGTTTATAAAAAAAAAATAAATAAAAATCGGCGAGCTTTTCTCCGCACCGCTCAAAGGCCGGTGAGCTTATCTCCGCATCTGCCGGTTTTGTGGTGAGCTTTTCTCCGGTGAGCTTTTCTCCGCCGCCCCATTTTGTTGGGCTTTAGGCAATAAAAGAAATGGCCAGTTCTATACCCGTTTTCACCTCAAGAACCGAAGTAAAAAGAAGTCCGGCTCCTCGCGGAGCATTACTAATTTTCCCTTTTACGAGGAGAATTAATATACATGTAGGATCATTTTAGATTAGATATATTTTATATAATCAAGACGTATACGTTTCAAACGCCAAAAGGATCGCTTCTTCCTCCGACAACCACATCTTATAAGAACTACTTCGCCCGGCGTATGAACAATGCGCAAAACGTCCTTTTTTCCTGAGGTGAAAACGAGTATAGATGGCAAGACGTCCTCTAGTAAATTCGCAGGAATAGAAATACACGGCCACTATTTTCTCTGGGGCCGGGGGATTATCCTCGGGTCTTCCCAACCTTCATAATATTCGACCAATGAAAATAGTTAGAGGTTCGTGGAGGTTTCGGACGCTACTATTATTGTTCTTTGTAGGCGCGCTGTGCAGCATATTTTCACAAAACCGTCAGATCTTTGCGTGCAGGAGACGTAATACAGCGATCAATATAACGGAGCCTTTGAAGCATGCTTTTAGGCGCGCGCCCGGAGTGATACAGTGAACGCAGGGCGCGAGCTTAAGATCATGCTTCATCCAAGGCTCCAGTATATATATAGTGCGGTACGCGGAACACAGTAACGGTTTGCTAAAAGTTCCTATTGGGGAGCTTTCGTAGATGGTTTTCGCCGTCCCGCAACGCTGTCCGCAACCCACTACGACACCCAGAACTCTACAGTCAAGGCCATCGGCGCGAAGGCGCAGTAGCGGCTTCTTCGTTGGGGAGGGCCTAGCGGAGGGGAAAACGCGGTCTACGAAAACTCCCTATTGGCTCTTGACCGGGGTTCACTGCCTGACAACGCAACCGTGTGTACGAGCTTGGCGCAATCGCTTTTCGCAGCGCAACGCGTCCGCTTGCCGCTACGGAACGTGCACCGTGCTTAAACGCAAATGTGCGTGGGGGCCTTTAAGTCTGCAGACGCCCAGAATACAGCGCTATGGCCTGAGTATCTGTGTTACATGTAAGCGGTACAATATCAGCCCCTCCCAAAAAGCTCACTGCCCTCCTCCTCCTCCTCCTCCTCAGCGCTTGCCCCGCTGAAGGTGGGGAAAAATGGGCTTGGTGGGAGCACCTTGTCTCGGGTTTTTCTTCGCTTCCAAGAGACTACAGTAGATGTTGGCTTGGTCCCTCACAACCTCCATGCTACCGACGAGCAATAAAAAAAAAAAAAAAAGATCCTTACTTTGCAATTGGAAGAAAACTCCCTATAGGTAGCGAGTGCCAAACTCTCCAAGTCGTGTTCGTGTACACACTTGGCGAGCACACAGCTTATTAGCAGGTGCTCCCCGGCTGCACGCACGAGGCATTTGGGCAGCCGACGTACATAATCCGTATAGCTCCGAAGCTCCGGCTGCTTTCCATCAGTCACTATAGTGAGGGTTTACGCGCCGAACAATCTCATTTAGGGGCAGACCCGCTCCTCTGGGCTCCACCCGAGCCAATTTGTTGGTCGTAGACCTCCCGAGTTTCCAAAGGCCCAGCGTCGCTTCCTCGACGAACGCGCAACAAGACGCACGCGTGTGATCCAACCGTGCGTCCTTGATCGTGATCAACGCCGTCACAATCCAAACAGTGATCTCCCTCTCTCTCTCTCTGTCTCTCCCTCTGTCTCTCTCTCTCTCTGTCTCGATCTCATTCTCTCTCTCTCTCTCTCTCTGTTTATCTCTCTCTCTCTCTGTTTGTGTGCGTGTGTGTGTGTGTGTGTGTGTGTGTGTGTGTGTGTGTGTGTGTGTGTGTGCGCGCGTGTGCGTGCGTGCGTGCGTGCGTGCGTGCGCGCGCGTGTGTGTGAGAGAAGGAGAGAGAGAAAGAGAGAAACCCTGACGCTAAGAACAACACTTCTTTTTTGTAGTTGTGTTATTCCCAGCAGCCAATCGGGACTGAAGGATGAACCCCCGAAGCGCCATGTTCTCCCTGTCGCGACATCAAAGATGCATACGCTCGCCTCGCGCCTGCGAAACACGGGCGAAGAGGTCAACCCCCCCCCCCCCCCCCCTCCCATTTTTTTTCGGATATGGAGAGCCCTTGACGTTGTTCCTTGTTTCACGAGTACCGACAAGTGCGCCAAGGCGCACGTGTCGCTATTATAGGCTAACTGGACTCAAGATATTTTTTTTCACATATAGAACTCAAGAAGTTCTGACACCAGTCTTGCACGCCAGGAAAGCAAAAAAAAAAAAAAAACGACCAAGCTATAAAAAAAAAAAAAAAATCGCTCGTGCGACGCCGCGCAAACATCACCATAATTGGCGTAGAAAGACGGAACAACAATGATGGTGATGACGATGCCTATGCGGCGTCACACACGGGTGAAATTAATGTGAAACGGCCTTTCGCGACCTGACGTGTGAACCTCTCGCTTATAAACTTTGAACGATATGTTGCTCTGCTGCTGAACGCGCGCTGACCGCAAGCTTCCACGTTATACAGCGTGGAAAGCTTCTACGAGTTACAGCACTTGGCGCCTTGGGTCATTCTGCGCGCGCCGCGTGAACAATGAGCTCAGCTATGACGTCAGCAAGCGAGACACGTGTCACGAGAGTGTCGGTGGACATCTCGCCTGCTTACCGCCATGTTGTTCCTGAGGCAGCACGGGACACCTTCGCGTACAGTGCATTGCAGGTTTACGTATAGAGTAGAGCTCCGATTGGAAGGATTAGTGGGTACGTGCAAAGGCTAGCTGCCTTCGCCTCTGCCCACTATCCTTCCAATATATATACAGGGTGTTTCAGAGAACTCAGGCCAAATCGCTCCTGCGAAAACTACTCATCGCAACGGAAAAAGGCTTGTGTCGTTTTGGTCCTGGGCCAGGGGCCCATTTAGGAAAATTATTAAAGTCCGGGATAATTAAGTTGTTAATTATTTTTGCGTAATTAACTTTTTTTAATATTGTGTTTAAGGGCATGGTTTCAATTAGAAAGATGCTCAGCATTATCAAAAAAACACTAAATCAACAAATTGCAGAACGATAGCAGGCACGCGAAGCATTTTACGGCTTTCTGAGAAACCGCACAAATTCGCCGGGTTTTTAAGTTTCGGTTTGCTATCAGAGCGCATCTCGGCCCGGGCGGCACCGCGCCCCATGGAGAGATAGTGCAACCAGCCTCTGCTGCGTCGCGCGATGACGGCGCAGCCGTCATCTTTACATCTTTACCCATCTTTACAACTTTAACATAAATCTCGGATAGTGCGGTGATGCACTTTAAGAACAGGTTTCAGTTTCACGAAATGGGTGAAAGCGGCCTTCTTTCAAGGTGGTTGTTCTCTGCGAGCGGGCACGGCAAGAACGCACGCGACGGCATTGGTGGCCTCCTAAAGCACCATGCCACACTACACAACATGCGAGAGCCTGCGAATGCTGCAATCCTCACTTCTAGAGACTTCGTGTCGGCGATTACATCAAAGCAAGGCAGACACGAATTATCAACTTGACCACCATGGACCTCATGAAGTTCCGAGAAGAAATGAAGAACAAGTGGGAATCCGTTGGATCAATGCCTTGTCTCCGTTCGTGCCACGTTTGGTACAAGCAACCATCAGAGGTCTCCACCGTGAAAAGAGTGCGAAAAGCTAGGACTGCTAAGGAAATTCATCACTGAACTTGAATCCTCTGAACGTTCTTGTCAAGCGCGTCGCATGTATAAGGAGTATTCACTGGCGCCATATTTGTGGGTGATCTCTAGAGCGCATGCTCTGAACGAGCCCACATTAATAGGCTGCTAAGACCGGCAATCTTGATGGTGCGAAATGCACGTTACAAAAGAACTGTGGAAGCTCGCCATCAGCACGCGCTCAGCAGTCGTGCACACAGCTATGGCCGCCAGTGAATACTTCCTATATAGCTGTATTGTGCTACCTCAAACTTTATAACTTAATCGCTCACTGTAAATAAATATATCGTAAACCACCCAAAGGAAACTTCAGCTCCACTTTTCTAGTTGATAGTTATCTTACAAGAATCAAAGTAGTCAAATATCTTTATAAAAAGTTCCGAAAACCTCTGAAATTATTTGAGGTAACTGCGCCATTTTGTGTGTTATCACGCTGAGCTCGCCTGAAAGCAGAAAACCTCAAAATTTGGAAGTTACGAATTGTTAAAGCTGATCGTGTTCTATATTTTATTTAACATTACTAAAAATCAACAAATCCATAAATCATACGTATACTGCATAACGCCCATGACGTGCGCCTTAACTTGTCATTACCTTGAATGCGATACTCATAAATATATATCACTATCTCCGATCTACAAGAAATAATGTAGTTCATAATATTATTTACCAAACGTCTCTTAGATAATTTTTAAAAAATATATAAAATATACAGTTATGCCCGTTAAGCCTCGAGGCCTCTTCATAACCCATAAACCCGCCATCGGCATTTGCTCTCTTTTTAGCATTTTTAACGGCTTAAAACTCAAATCTAGTGCATATACCTCGAACAGAATGTATGCTGGCTAGAAGAAAAGTGCAAAAAAAAAAAAAAAAAAACGCGACGCAAGAAAAATAAAAAAATAAAAATTGTTTTTTTTTTATACAGCGTGCTGAAATAGAACAAAAAGTGAAAACCTTCTCTGTTTCATAATTTAGTTTTCAGCACTCGTACGTGATTAAGACACAAACTTTACATAATGTGGAAGGCAATGAAAGGTTCTACACGTGGTATTATTTTAAAAACAAAACTAAACATAGTCGACTCAAAAAAAAAAAAAAAACCGCAATTTAGGTCACAATTGTTTGCGAAGGCATGTTTGTGGATTTTTACAACGATTGAAGCGACGAATAATAAACAGTAGTTATAATGTGGTCTTACCTACTTGCATACATATCACACTAAAAAAGTATAGACGCTCTCTTTTGAATACTTTGAGATTGAGGGTGGTTCAAAAACGCCACACACGAAAATCGTCAAAACCCACCATCGGCGTTTGCTCTTCTTTAGCATATTTAGAGGCTTAAAACTCAAAACCAAGGCAAATACTTCTAACGAAATGAATTCTGGGTAAAAGAACGATGTGAAGAGAACGCAACGCGAGAAAAAGAAAAAAAAGAATTAAAAATGGGTTTCTTTTTTTTTTTTTTATACAGCGTACTGAAATTGAACAAAAAGTGAAAACACTCTCGGTTTCATAATTTATTAGTCTTGTGCGAATAGTAGATTTTGAGTTCGAAGCGAATTCGAAGCGAATAGGGGTTTTGGCCGAATATTTTCGAATCGAATATCGAATAGTGTTTCCACACCTTTCACTACCATTGCGTAATGCTTAGATGAAAACCCAGCTAAACTTGTGAAGGTTGTTCCACTTGTTCATTTACAAGCTAAGTTTAATCTATCTATATTTATGAACTGTGAACTAAGAAGGTCTGATGTCTTGGGATGGCAAGTAAACGACGAATTTGATGTAAAATGAATCCTATAGAGATGGCCAACTATATCCAATTGAGTGAATTTACAAATCTTGCTATATAAAATAATCTTTCTTTAATCTCGAGTTAAGAGAGAATGAATTGCACATGATGAATGCAGGCTGTAAGGGCATCTCTGCCCAACATAGTATACTCTTGCGTAACAGTAAGTTTAATTTTGAAACTTTCACTACAATACACACTCACAAAGTTTCCATTTATTTTCAAATGCAGACGGCACGCGTGCACCATCCCGCTTTGAATGTATACTTTTCTTCCAACACTAAAAAATGCCTGCGCGTCCACTTGCCCGCTAAACACTCAAAGAGCCAATCTCTGTGATCTATGAAATCAGTTCAGCGAATGCAGAGGCGGAACATCTGTTTAGACCCAAAAATGAAGTCTGCGCTGTGGCATTACGCAATACAAGCATGACGTTTTGCATTGCGTAATGCCACAGCGCAAACTTCATTTTTGGGTCTAAACAGATGTTCCGCCTCTGCATTCATTGAACTGATTTCATAGTTCACAGAGATTGGCTCTTTGAGTGTTTTGTGGGTAAGTGGACACGCAGGCATTTTTTTAGAGTGAAGCACGCAATGGCGATATTCATACTTTTCAAAGTGTTTATCGCGGCAGGTTATCCCGTTGAGTGTGCTTCTTACCGAGCACCGATGTAATGCAGAGAAGCAACACCCGCGGAGCTCGCTTTCGCGGGTATTGCTTCTCCGCAGTGCTCCGGTGCTCGCTAAGAAGCGCACTCAACGGGGCTAACCCGCAGCAATCAACACTTCGAAAAACACGAATAGTGCAGTACTTCTCGAAGCGAATATTGAATAGTGTATTATTCGAAACTACTATTCGAAATTCCGAATATTCGCACAACCCTATAATTTATTTCTCAGTACTCGTACATGATAAAAACAAAAACTTTGCTTAATTTGGAAGGCAAGGAAAGGTTCTACACGTGGTATTATTTTAAAAGCGATACTAAACATAGTCGACTAAAAAAAAAAAAAAAAATCCGCAATTTAGGTCACAGTTGTTCGCGGAGGCATGTTTGGGGATTTTTACAAAGATTGGAACGACGAATAATAAATAGCAGTTATAATGTCGTTTTATCTACTTGCATATATATCACACTACAAAAATATAGACGCTCTCTTTTGAATACTTTGAGATTGAGAGGGATTCAAAAACGCCACACACGACAATCGTCAAAACCTCGTCGTTCTTTCCCGCTTCTTTGAGATTTTTTTTTCTCAGAAACTAAACATGTCAGGACATTAAAATAAAAAGGATTGTTCTTTTCGGAACATGCGCCACGAAATATAAAAATTTGAAGCAATTAAAAAATACGACTGCCACTCGTTGCCTGACTCCAAATGAAACCGCCCATATATATATATATATCACCACAAACGTGAAGTCAGTTTACAAGAAAGATTTCGTTCGGTTCTCGGGATGTCGACGCACACATCTAAGGTTCAAAATAAATAAATGAGTGAGAATTCGGAAGTTAGAAAGTGCTTTACTTCCAACGAAGATCAAACGAGGACTCACTTACAGCGCGTGCTTAGACACAGTTATTAGCAAATAAACTCATTTTGTCATAAAACGAAAGTTTCAGTAATGGAGTCTTTCGCAAACCGGGTCGCGACCGGTATACAGATTCAGAGGGATATCGCAAAGTAACTCGAAAACTTAAAAAAAAAAAAAAAGGAAAAGCGAACTTGAGTGGAGGCGCGCGTCAACGAAACCAAAGGCACAGGTTGCAGCTCAACATCGAGCCGGAAGTGAGGGTTGCTGTTGTCTGAACTCAGTCATCATCTTGAGAAGCTGTACTCCAACATACAAGCTCGCTTGAGTCATTAAAAAGTCATTCCAACTGGCACAATATATTTTTATTTTTTTTTTTGCGATGGTTGTGAGTTTAGTTACTCTACCCTGAATATACTAAATGTCAGAAAAAAAATTCAGCTTCAATTGTGTGTATTATTGTTTGTGTAGTGAAACTGAAAGCTTGTGGCATCGGGAAACGCCGAGGTGTGCGTCTGTGTGCGTGCGTGCGCGATATCTTTTTTTTATAGTTTTGTTGGGTCGCAGGGTAGCACAGTTTAAAAAGCCCTGCGGTAACGGATTCGCCGACTGCGGCATCACCCCACCCCACACACGGAGGCGCGTCGCGGTGAAGCGAACTTAACGAGGAGCACTAATTTTCAGTCCACTGGGTTCCATGGCAAAGTTTCGCGCTTCTGGTAACAAGATCTCGTATTTCTTCTCGTAACAAGATCTCGTACGGGCAACATAAGAACGATAAAATCTCGAATCCGGGCTTACAAAACGGGAGGTGAGAAGGCGCTGGTTCGAAAACGTGCACCGGCCCTACTGCCGTGTCAATCAACCGAATGCACCGTGATCTTGTCCGACGTTCGTATAGCAGTTGGAGCCCTCTCTAAATTTAGAAAACTATTATCTGCCTCCCTGCCGGGCACACAAACCAACCGAATAGAATACGCCTCTTTTTGTTTTCTTTCGCGGACGCCGGCTGAAAGTTCTCGAATGGCGTCGGTCTTCCCAGTTTGATCGGTAAATTTCCGAGGACTCAAATCGTAGTTCACGCAACTAAATTAATCGCGAACCCCCTAACGAAGCGAATACCAATACAAATAGACCATGCGAATGTCATATTCAAGTGAGCAAAAAACAAAAAAAAAACAAAGTGGCGAAGAATATGTTTTTCTGTTGAAAAGAGCGCTGTAAAGCAGCGTTCAACGTCGTATTTTCGCAGTTTTCCTTAAATACGAAAACAAAAGAAGAGAAAAGAACATTCGTATGCGAGTCAACCGCTTCTACCGCGCGAGTCAATGTGATCGTTGACTGTTTTTGTTTTCTTAACGTATCGAGCTAAGATATTGTACGTGCCGAAGGTAACATTTTCCGTATCAAAACTTAAAAAAAGAAAAAAAAGTCAGCTCGCCTGAGTAAAGAGTGACAAATCAAGCGGATGAATTGGCTACTTACGGCGACCGTATTAGATATGAAAGACGTCTAAGTGACGCAGCAGCCGAGAGATGGCGGCAGCTGTTGACAAATAACTGAAATAGCCCGCCAATAATCTTTGTTCTCGTTTATTTATTTCTTCTGTATTAGTAAAAAAAAAAAAACAAAAAAAAACGGCACAATACAGTTGAAATCTCAAGGTATTGTTTCGAAACATTGTCTGCTAAAGGAGACCATGTCTGCGGCTGCGCCGCCATTCGTAGGGCGTATCGTTAACTTACATTTCCTTTTTTCTGCTGTAGTATTGGTTACTTAAAGAGGTCTGACTTATCGACAGGCACGACGTGTGAAAAAGACGACGAACCCGATCAGGCGCCGGTCTATCACAGCTTATAGTGTGCTTTCACGCGAGGCCGTGATTCACCGGCGCTTGATCGGTTTCGGCCGTGTCACACGTACGACCAGTCGGTCGTTTGATCGTGCATGGTATGGGCTAGATCGG
>JABSTQ010008553.1:0-35217 GCA_013358835.2 Ixodes persulcatus | reverse complement strand
AATATTCCCATCGTGTTCAAAAATAGGTTGAATATGATCCACAATATCTGTAAATGACAATCGCACGTTTGTATTTTGAGCCTGGTGGCTGTATTTCTCGTTATAAACGGCCCACTCTGGCAAGCGCTCGGAGAAGGCCCAGCGGAGACCACGTGATATCCAACGCAATCGTGACGTAGGTCGTCTCAGGACGAGCAAAGCAACGGCGAGGCTGACGTCGAGATGATGTCGTAGTCGTTCCAGCCACCGAAGCTGCTGCTTTTGTACGAATTTTGAGTGACGGGTTAATCTTCCATAATCTTGTAGGGGGGCAATAGCGACCTCTGCGGCACACAAAAGGCATTCCCGGCAAGAGGGGAGTTCTTCTTTCCCCTCTTCTCTCGTCGTCGCCGGAGGCGATACACTCACCAACACTAGCTGTCAAGGTTCCTAGACGGGCATTACAAGCGAGGCATTAGCAATATCCACCAGGTGCCCGCTTTTGTTTGCCACTGCATGACAAGTACTTGAGCTACTGTAATATTACACAATACCATATGGGAGTTCACATTGTTCCATAGGCACATCGAAGTGACCAGATAAATGGGCATATTGCGCTATGATTTATTACAAAGGCATGCCTCAAAGCGGTGGCTTGCATTTCAGAGATCAGGATATAAACCCCCTTGAGTCAAAAAGAAGAAATTGTTGCAAAGTGCAACAATTCTCTTGAGGAGAAAATTTTGCAGAGCCTTTTTTTTTGGTGAAGACATCAGATATTATTCAGGGCCACTGTGGCATGTATTGCAACTGTAAATGATTGGAATAAAAAAGAAATTCCCTACGCATTGCTTACTTCATATAGCCTAAATTTAAGGCCTGTGGTACAAAAAAAAATTGGTGTTTGCACGTAAAGTATAAAAAAATATTGCTTTTGTGTTTTACTGAGGTTACCTAATCTTCCTATAATTTTACTGAAAGCTTCCACCATTATGCTACACCTGTGTGCTCAATCCCGTCAGTTTTATGCGGTCCATCCAAAGACCACCGAAACATTGTGAACTCCCAGTAAAATACCAACTAACTGCCAAGATAATGCCTTGATTGAGAAGATTTTTCAAATAACTGCTTAGGTTACATTTACGTGAGATAATTTGCACTCGCCTCTTAGGAATGCCACTTTCTTGGGTGTCAGAGGCAGCCTGCTGTCCTTGTTAAGACTGGCATTCAGCGCCACTTCGGTCACAGTCCTCTGCAGAAGGGCACTGGACCCCCACAGAGCAATGGCCAGGTTCTTCACAGCAACGCTTGGCCTTATGTCCTGGTTCAGCATGCTGTCACACCAGGCTTTCCATGTCACCTTGACATCAACGGTCGTAGAAATGCACCTATAAAAAAATTAAAAGAGGAGGCGAAACCGATGTATTTGGTGGTGAGATCTTCTTTTCATGAAATGCTGCTTCGTGCATATTGAATAAAGTAAGCAGTCGTTAGTTTAACCTCATTCTTAATCGAATCATTTTCAAACGTCCTGGGAGGCGCCCATACAACAGTACTACGCTGCTCGAGCAATCAAGCTCTTTTGTTAGGTCTCCTGATTCTGCCGCTGTCGAACTGCAAGGGGTACTGGGTGGCAAGCCCTCTTGTAGCGTCAGCTGCTGGAAAAGATTATTTGGCCGGCTCAGAAAAACCTGACAGTGCACTCACTGGCTGAGCGTATGCCTTGTGATATTGCTCTTCCCTTTCCAGCCCTCTTTGCCTACTAGCCCAGCTCCTTAGATGGTGTTCCATAATCCCCCTCCCCTCCACTCCCCACCCCGCCCCCTGAACTTTTCGGTCGGCGTAATGGATAGAGAACATGAGAAGATGCGCCCACTGATGTGCAACCTCGAGCGTGGCTGGGACTATAAAACTAACGCCTTAAAAGAAAAGAAGCCACTTTATGCTCCAAGATTGCTGGAGTTTCATTCCCATGTACCTGGTGAACATAGGAAGAAAAGACCATTTATAAAACATAACCAAGCAACATTGACGGTCGGTATTTCTTGGACACGAAAGCTGTGATTGGATCGAAGTCCACGTGGAACGCTGACATTGCACACACGTCTATCCACGCCAATCACTGACGCGGCGCATATTTCCAACGCGTACTTGGGATCCGCGTTGAAGAAGTGGCGGCCTTGGACATGCACACACTTCTGAAAAGGGTTTATTGCACGGGCCAAAGGTAATTAATGGGGAATATGATGCTCCAAGTCTTTCTGCCCTATGCACTCAAAATGTTGAGCAGAATATTAGAGATGCAGGTCTAAACTTTCTACAAAGAGATGTCGCCTTAAATATGTTTTTCAAGACATTATAAACTTGGTTCTCACACATCTGCTGGTGAAGTGATGCGACACCCAAAAAACAATAATTTGTGGCGATGGTACTGAAAGAAAGATCTCATTTGAGCAACATTTATCGAGATCTACATGGTCAATGATAAATGTCAAGGCATTTTCATCATGAAGACATTGTGCAAACATAGAAATGCTTTTTATCCAGAGGTATCTCCTGCAAAGCAAAAAATTACCAAATCAACTTACCATCTCACGTTCTAGGAAGTTTAGGAGCTGATATGGATCCACCAAAGCGGGTGCTTTATCAGCTGCCTCAGCGGATGCAGGTCCGATTGTACCAGCTGCTTCATCTAAGGTTGCAGGTTTTGCAGCTGCACCACCCAAGGCTGCACCTGACTGGCACACGCTCTGCATCACAGGAGCTGGTGCTGCTGCCACTTGTTCTGTAAAAAATATAAAAAAAATATTTGACATGTGTCAGAGCAGTGTGCAGCACTGCCACACGATGTGGATGGTGCTACACTAAAAGCTGAGAGTGGGGTGGCAAGTATATACCAATTTAATCAACCACACACCAGCTTGGAGCAATGCGGCTGCACTCCTGCCCCAGTGTATACAGGGAGAGCAGTGCCACATAACACAAGGCTGATTGCAGTTTGGTCCAGCCCATACACAGCTTCTATGACACAGTCAGCCAAAAACTTAGTAGGTATAGTAAGGGTCGTGGCCATGACATTTATGATGCTGTAGCTTGTCAAAGAGAGTATGTCAAATGCATACCATGCTCCTGCAGTCAAGTATTCGTGGTTAGGAAATAGCACGGAATATTTTTCCTAAAAATCTACTGCAAAGCTTCGCAACTTAGGAGTGCTCTGGGGAGTTTTACAGATCATAGCTTCTTGAATACACGGCTTGATAGACTAAGTAAAATGTTTTCGGACATATGTGAGGGAGAGATGTACAAGAATCTATACAAAACATCCGCAGTTCAAGAGATCAGAGATCAGTGTGACAGAATTTAGCACGACAAATATGCCAATGTCGTTATTTACTTTTGAAATATTAAAATGACTCTGAAAGTGCGACCAGCTACAGGGTGTATTCACGCAAGTCTTGCGAGCGTTGAATTGTAGGTACAGCGCCCTGGTTGTGTCCATGTGCGATATATGACAAAATATCACAGAGACCAATACTGGAAACTTCTCTGAAAATCAATGGGCACGGTGGCGAAGGACGAGAGTGGCACTGCTCACCGCTCACGCCGTTCACAAGCGCACCAATGGGAAGGCTTTAGCCATTATTGGGAACACTAAATAAACAAATACTAATACAACACACACAGCAACACTGCATGGAAGTAGTGATGCACTTCTGTTGTCAACTCTGCATTCCGCTTACGACATAAATGCGGAATTTCCCTACGGGCTTTCATTCCAAGCGAGTGGCATCAGAATTGCTAAAGGCCAGCCCATTAACACAGTCTGTGTTAAAAACAATCCTAGCAGCAATAAGTTGCTATTATATTGCCCAATATGTAGAGCACCTTACCATAAACAGCCTTGGCAGTCTTCCATGAACCCTGGACTTCAGCAGAGGAGACTGTCATCTTGTGTCGTCTCAGGACACTCACATCAGGATGGCGAAAGTGAATGCCAACTTTGGCTTGGGAAGGGCTGCAGTAAGTATAAAGATGAAAATACAGAGTAGAATATACAATAAAAAATATCATAGACCAACTTTAAAAAGTGCACAAAAAGACAAGGACAAAAGGACAGGAACACGTAGGACACAGACAGGTGCACACTAGCAACTCAATCTAGTGAACACAAAAGAAAAGAAGAGAGGATCAGAGAAATCAAAAAGGCTGTGCTCGGAGAACTGAGCTTCAGGAACCGGGGCGCGAGGCAAAGAAGTCAGGTAGATTGTTCACAGACACTCTAGAATTAACAACAGCCTTTCCATGTAGTAAAGCGGTGAGTTCATTCTAATTGAACATCTTAAAAAATAGTACACAAAAAACAAGGAATAACGGGGAGGAATACATACACTACATATAAGTGCAGACTCCCAAGTCACATAATTTAGAGAAGAAAAAAAATAACTAAAGAATGCGGAAGGAGCTTTAGCAAAAGTTCAGACAGGTCCAAGTGGAACGTGCTAATTCACCCCTATTCACAAGACTAAATAAAATTTCCTTGGTAGATCAGATAACAGAAAAATGTGCGGACACATTGGTTGCCCATACTACAAATAATAAAGGCCTAGAAAAATCCTCTTGTATGTTTTTTTTATAGTATATGCTAATTATTCACGTCTTTTCTAAGGGCGACATACACGAGCAGTGTAAACAGTGCATAGATAGCTGACAGTTCATCGTGAATTTTACGGAGAGATTGAGCTGTTTTCATGTATTTGCCATCCATCTGTTACCTTAACTGACGAGGAAATTATGCTTTTAAAATTTGCTCTTGCTAATGGGTGAATCAGCGCGTTCCACTTGGGCCTCTGCTCGAGCTCCTTCCGCATTCTTTATTTCCTTCTTCTCTGTTTATGCGAGTTGACAGTCTGCGCTTGCATGTGGTCTATGTGTTACTCTCCTTGTCTCCTTAACTTTTTGTGAACTATTTTTCAAGGTGTTCAATTAGTACCAGCTCACCACCTTACTACAATCATGCAACAACCAAAAACAATTACAACCTACACCATTCGCTAAAGGCAGTACCAAAGGAAAAAAAAAATTGGGTGAGGTATGAACACTATATACTTACACTGAACAAAATATACCTCCCATAAACTGGCGAGACACTACCTTAATTAAGGACATGCTTGTAAATTACCCCAGAAGCCCAGAAGCGGCGTCAAAAATAATTTCGCGGGCACACATTTTTACGATCGGGAGCGGTATGCTATGCATTAATCACCATGAGGTGAATTTACCATGGCACCAATTTTTGGCAATTCTTTTCTCATTACGAATCGCGAAAATGAAATCGCTTGCAGACGACTGGGCGGCGGAAGCTACGGGCCTGCTCGATCAATCAATCGCTGCCTTTTGCCTGGCCCAGCTCTCCGGACGCAAATACGCACACAGAATCCCCCCGTAGTGTCAAACCTAGAGCTCCGGCGATGGAGGGGCACCGCGCTCTTCCAGACATTCTAGTTTACCAGTAAACAATTCGGCGGAGGGAGGCAATCAAACCCCCCCCTTCCTTTTCCGCCTTTGCCTTCCTGCCTGCCTGCCTGTCCGCCCACCCGCCTGCCCGCCCGTCCCCATGTGCCAAAAATTTCCGCCGCTTTTGATGGACCTGGAGAAAGTACGCAGCGTAAGCGCTCATCTGTGACCGATAATTAGCGCAAGGATGGAGAGCTAACACCATTCGCGCACAACTTGTAATAATGGTAAAAGCGAGTGATCTCGAGACAATAACAAGCATCTTGAACGGAGGAAAGAATAATCTAGCCCTAACGAACAAAGAAAGGAACTTACTTTAGAACGACCGTGCCACGATCTTCGCTGTTGAGCAGATTCGACGTAGTTCCACGACTCACAGTCGCTTCCTTCTTTTTCAGACACATTTGAAACTAAGGTGAACTCCACGCATCACGACTATTCGGCAAAATTACATTAACACAGAGATATGAAAACATACGGCCAACACGACCAGTGAAACACGCTAAAAAAAAGTTGTGGATTGGATTGGATTACATTCGTTGGCTATTATGGATGCCTAGCGACTTTACGGAGGCTATGTTCGCGTATCTTCAACACGCTTGCAATGAAACGATCTGCAAAGCACATTAAAAATACTATTAGGAGACACAGTAACAATAAATTATTTAGCATGTCAACAATGCCACATTATTAGAAATACGATCCTCAACAGGCAGCAAAAAATTAAATCCGAGACTAACCACAAAATGAATTCAAACAAATTTAGCAAACATATAACTTCTTAAAAAACGGCTCTTTTCCGTTGCGGGATTGGCTTAGCTTGTTAGTACGCTGTGCTGCTGATCGTGTGGTCGGTGGTTCGAGTCCCGGCAGAGTGAATCTGTTTAGTAATTGTTTTTTTTTTCAAGTTTTTGATTGTTTTTATTGTTTGACTTATTTGCTATGTTCTTTGCAGTCGCCGGCCCCCTACTTTAGGGTAAAAATCGCGCAGAATGTGAAAATACGAAGTGCGAGTCCAAAAAAGGTTTTTATTCCCGTTCCTCTGGTGCGGTGTGTCATATAACATAAGCTATCGGTGGACAGATCGTCTGGCTATGTGAACATTTGAAATATTTCTGCAATATGATCATAACTACCACAGAAGACAGTCGATTCCTGCCTGAAATAGAATCCTGAAAAAGTATCGTTCGGCATTGTAAAATTTATTTTTTGTGGCGTTCGTGTTCAGATTCTCAATATCCTGAATGTGTTTTCCTCACCGCATTGTTTTTTCTCTCGTTTTCGCAGTAAAACACGCCAGCCTTGGCACGCTGGGATCAAATACGCCAGCGTCGGCAGTCATTTTCGAAGGATTTATCAACGCAAACATTTCCCCTCGCTATTCATGCTCTTCATGCAGCAGTGAGCGATGTAATTAAAAAAAAAGACTTAGAAAAAAGTTATATTTTGCATGACCTGTAGAATATATCTTGAGGCGCACATCCACGGGCTTTCCATAGGCCTCACACATGTCTTGTGTAGCAACACAATGCGCTCCCCTAGCGAGTGGCATCCCTACAGCAGCCCGCACAATGTCGTACTTGTCCTATGGAATCCTAAGCTCTATCTCCACAGGCTGCGGGGTACCTACAGCAACCCACAGAATTTATTACATGTCCCATAAAAGCCAAGGTTCTATCCCCACAGACTCTGCGGGTTACCTAAAGACCCCCACAGGCTGTGGGGATTGCCCAAAGGAGTTCCCACAGGCCGTGTGGGCTACCCAAAGGAGCCCTTACAGGCTGTGTGGGGTACCCAAAGGACCCCACACAGTAACCCACATGTCCCATAGGCCCACAGGCCTGACCCCACAGAGATTTTAAGACACCCATACAACCCCATGGGTGCCCCATAGAGACCTCTAGGACCCCACTCATAATTTTCTGTGGGTGCTCTGTGGGCATTTGGACCAGGCGTAACCTCGAGCAGCCGCCTATATTGCAACCATGCCTTGGTGACCAGCGTCTAGTAAATCGAACAATTGAAGTTTGGCTGTAATGGGAATCACTGCTCTTGTACCTCCGGTCAAGGAACCGTTGTGTGGCGAAAGTTCGTTCGCGATACTTTAGCAGGGCCTGCACTCGTCCTTCTTAAGCCCTCCTAGGCTGCCGTGTTATAAGGCCTTGCAGACGAGGGTTATATCTCTGTCTTGTTTAGTGAGTGGTGCATTGCGTTTTGGACAAAGTTGTGGAATTGGCGAGCAGGTGAGTATTAGTACATCGCCAGATGGGCAGGGCTCATCCGCAAAAGCAGGTAGCGGTAGCCTACTCAGAGTGCGTGCGTGTTGATCCGACCGTCCCGCTCTTTATTTCAGCTCAGAGTAGTGTGCACTTAGTTTGATGCGCCATCACAAAGATAGGACTTGTGGCATCGTTTTTTAATCTTCGCGTATTCCCAAAATTGGTTAGTGGTCTGTCTAGATGGTCACTTGTCGTCCAGCGATGTATTCATGGAAGTGGCATACAGCACAGACGATGGCGATCCCTTCCTCATACAGCTGGGTATAAGTTTTCTCCGCAGCCCCTAGTATTCGCAACGCAAAGGCAACTGGAGCCTCACGTGCCAATGCGTCTTTCTGCGCTAGCACTGCTCCCATTACGCAAGTGGACGTGTCACATTAAAAAAAGCAGGGCTTTGTTTCCATCATAGTTCGCAAGGACAGTGCATTTCTTGACTCTTGACTAATTCCTTAAACTATCGGAATGCTTCCCGGTAAATGTATTTCCACAACCAAAAAAACATTCTTTTCAAAAAGCTTCTACAAGTCTGCTGCGAATGTAGTTCTGTTTTCTGAGAAAGCTGTCATAAAATACGAGCAGAAGTCTTGCATCTCAGTTTTTCCTCTTGGCTTTAAAGCGGCCATAATTTCATGAACCTTGTTAGAAATTTTATTAGTAATTGGAGCATAAATATTATGTCCTTTGAACATAGCTTCGCTGACTGCACACTTGAATTTTTCATTTTTAAATTTTAGACCGGTGCAGGATAGTTTGAATAGTACTTTTTTCCAATCGTTCGCGTGTTGTTTCTTGGCCGCTTCATCGATGATGATGTCAATAAGGTAGAGAGTTATTTCGCCTATGGCAGCAAGCGTCGTCCCCATCCCCCGCTAAAAAAAAACACAAAAGAACAAAAAAAACGGGTGCTGTTGAAATTCCGAACGGAATTCGCATCACCCTGTACAGTCCTTTTATTGTGTTGATTGTAGGTACTGCTGCCGTCTCATCCCTACTTTCAGCTGCTCGTATGTTTGGCATAAGTCAAGCGCGGAGAAGATAGTTGCGCCTCTCAGGTTCGGCAGCACGTCTCCTGTTGGGGGTAGTGGATTTTTTTTTTTTTTCGATGAGGCGTTTCCCGTGCTTTTCTAGTCGCCACAGGGTCGGATGGCTTCGCACTTCTTTCGGACGAGGACGAGCGGCGTAGCCAATGCAGAGTGTTGTACTAGCTCAACTATCCCTTGATTCTGCGGCTGTTGAAGCTCGTCTGTCATAGCTAATCGAAGCGCAAGAGGAACCGGGCTAGCCTTGCAAAACTAGGGTGGGGCTCCTTCCTCGAGCTCCAATTGCACTGGGGGAACCATCTATCCAGAGATGTCGTCCTGGAACACGTTGGGATGTCGTTGAAGCACTGCCTCATTCTCTGGTGGCGCGGTCTGATTTTGCACCTATTGTTTCCTTGCCCTCGGATGGGCAGCGCGTCAAATAAATCTCTTCTCAAAACGCTTCAGCCATGTCGTTTCATAACCAGAAGTGGTACGGGGTAATATTTTGACTTGAGGCGTGCACGTGCTTGAAGTGACCAATAAGTTTAGGGCCGTCACCGCTCCAAGTTTAGAGTTCCTAGTGTTTTTTTGGGAGCTTTGGTGGATTCTTGGGCCAGGTTGAGCGAAATGTTTCTACGCTGATCAATTAACTTGGGGTGCTAGAATCGACCTCAAACTGAAGTGGCTTACCCTCAATCTGAAAGGAAACATGTAACCTTGGAAAGCCCCCACGCATTTGGAGCTTGTTGAGTTTGTAGCAGGAACATCTAGAAGAGCACGTTGGCTGGCTCAACACTTCAGTATCTGCAACATTATGGTTAGCATTTTTGTAGCCTGTTATGCCTTGTTGCTTTTTCTTTGCAGAGCATGCCTTTTCAATGTGTCCATGCTTTCTGCAGTAGCGGTACTCACTATTTTTAACTGGCATCCCTGTGTGTCAAGCTGACCTGTCCATTGATAGCACTAACGTTCCTTGCGTGGAGCAGCATCTTTGTTGCAACAGTCTTGTTAACCTGGAGGTAAATCTGGTTCTTGATATTTTGTTGTTGAACAGGACTTAAGGCGCTTGAACACCTTAAGTCCTGTTCTGCGATCAGGCGTTGCTGCAGAAGCTCGTCGATAATGTCGCAAACAAACCAGCCTCGCAACATCACGTTCAACGGCATTTGGTGTTCCTTTGTAGCGTTGCTGGTTGTGTAGCCGAATCCGCTGCTCCAGATGCCTCTTGCGACGCTGGTTTCTGCGATGACGGTTGTTGCGCCGTCGCCGATATCACATGGGTAGTTGTGGAAGCCAGGACGCTAACACTTTGAGAGCCGCAACGTAGCTGTTGATTGACTCGTGCGGTAGTTGTTCTCGCCGCTGAAACTGGTACCGGCTATAAAACGCCTAGGTTTGTCTCGAGTTCTTGAAGCTCGACGTCCTCGGGTTCCCTGGGTGCCACCAAGGCTCCTACTATTTTGTAGGTTTCGGGACCGCACAGCGTGAGTTGGACCGCTCGCTCCTTTCCATGGTGCTGACGCCATTCGCCACGAAGTAGAAGCCGAGTCGTTCAATCCACGATGCCCTTGACTCACCTGAAAAAGCTTCCATTTGCCTTGAGTAGGCATGGCTCATGGTCGGAGGTTCCAGGCATCATAGGTTTTTTACTTCTAGGCGCCAGTGTAGTATCCGCGTAGCGTAGAAATACACCACAGCCCGAATGATCGTCGGTGTATTTTCCGGGACATCGGCGACTGGCTAGCGCCATCAGTAGCTCAATGTTCTATACACCACGCTCTCAGAACACGAGTTCGGGCAGGGAAGCCTGATCTTTGTCTTCCGATGCGCAAGTCCTTCTGCGCAAGACATCACATATCTATAACTGATAGCCCTCATAGAAAGAATACTGAGATTTCTTTTCAAGTGAACCGAATTCACTGTGGAAGTTCAATTTTAACTACCGTATTTACTCGAATCTAACGCGCCCTCGATTGTAACGCGCACCAGATTTTGTAGGTTCGATACAGAAATGAAACTTTTTCTCACTTGGAACAACGAAGGTTTATTCCAAATGCTTCATCTCGCGATGAAATGAACGGCGCTGTCTCTCGCCGGCAAGGTCGTCATCACGACGCCGGTCCGGGGCAGCGCCCGTGGGACGATATGCATCACTCGTCATCGCTGTCGGACGACATATTCTGCAAGTGGGTCTTCTATTTCGGGGAATGGGCCCTTCTTCGGTCCACTGAATCCCTTCCGCGTTGACTTGCTGGCCAAAATTCTTTCTTTCTGCTTGCGCCAGTCCTGCACGCAAGCTTCTGAAATACTAAACGCACGTGATGCGGCCCGATTTCTATCGGTATCCGCGCACAATATCACTTTTCTTTTGAATCCAGCATCACGGTGAACGCGGCATGTCTTTACAGTGGGAACTTCCATGTTGATACGAACGCAAGAAACACACGACTACGCTAAGCGCTGGCTACGCTCTAAGCCTCTCAGTCTCAGCGCGTAATGGAGCGACCATTTTGAAATGTCGATGGCGATATGGTAGCGCAGTTTTGGGGGTCCCACTCGAATCTAGCGCGCATGCGATTTTTGGACCTATTTTCCCGAAAAAAGATGCGCGTTAGCTTCGAGTAAATACGGTATCCATATATATCCCAATGGTTGGGCCTCTAGAATTACTGCATTTTTCGACTCGTTGGTTATTTGTTGTGTTGGATTTCTTGAGCCAAATAGATCGCAGGAAGCGGCCGACACTTCTTAGTTATACTACGTTTCACTTGGAGTGTTAACAAAAGAGGAGCTAAAGGAGCAAGCGCAACGCTTTGAGCGTGCGTTTTATGCACACGCGCTTATGAACTGAAAGCGTCGTTCAAAACAACTCGCTTATGCTCGAAGCATCGACTTTGTGTGCACCTCCATTGAAAAATAGTATAGCTGTTGGTGGCACTTTCATAAGTCGTCGTCATCGTCAAACCAACGAGACCGTCGACGGAGCTACAGCGCAACTATATACGGTGCCCAGAACGCGTCTCCGACTGGGGCTCTAAACTCGTCAAACACAAAGTTGGGGCCGAAGTTGACGGAGCGCACCGATTGGACAATCGCGACAATGACTTGGCACTTTTGTCGCCGACGTCCAATCGGCGCGCTCCGTGAACTTTCGGCTCCAGCTTTGTGTTTGAAGAGTTTAGGGTCCTTAGTGTGCTTAGCCACCCATTTCGCCCGTGCATCGAAACTGATCTGCAAGTGGCAACAAATAACCTCACAAAAGCTGGAGTGGCATGCTGTAGGATGTCGCAGTCCGGACGGTTGATGACAAAATTTCCGACAAAAAGCACAATCCAGCACCAGTGTCGCTCTCGTCGTGGCGTCCCAACTCCTAACTGCGGAAGCTTCCGTGGACTGTTGTGCTGGAGAAGCGACCTGCAGCGGAACAGGCGTCTGCCACGTAAACCGCCGCTGCTGCGACACCGCCAGGCTCGCTGTCGGTGACGGCATGACACTTCTATGACGTCATCAGGTGGAAATTGAGGAACTACTAATTTGGACGTGGTAAACACACCAGTCGGAGACGCGTTGCAGTCACCATAGTGTAATGGAGCGAACGTTACTAGAACAGCTCGGTTGCGAAACTGCCATAGACCCTGCTTTAAAAAAGGGGCTTCGATCCGTACTTGAGAACCGAACTAATGGCGATCGCAACGCCGCCATTTCTCCCGCAGTGGCAAGTCCGGGAACTGCACGTCTGCACGTATCGGTTCAGGTCGAGTCACGCAAGGGCCGGTAGCGCCATCTCGCAGTGCTATTTCGCAGTAGCAATATAAATGAACTTTTATGTTTTGACTAGTCGCTAAAGGGTGGCGCTCTTATCGTATTTAGTTTGGTCTTGGTGGACGCGAGCGGTGCGGCTTTTGAGGTTGAGATTTGCAACTTAGTGTTTTAGTAACGTTGAACGAAGCTGATAAACGGGTGAAAGAATACCGTGTCGTTGCCAGGCGAGAAGGCGTCGCACCTAATATAAAGTCAAAACACGCGCATCATTTATTGAGCATTACAAGTTTTAGCTGTGTGGCAACCTAAAACGTGTCAAAGGTCAGAATACTGGCTAAAAGAATATTCAATTTTATTTGGGAGTGCTCGGACCAAACAGCGTTATAATCTCGACCCCAGACTCTTTGATACTTTCCTTACCCAACGAAGAAGTAGTTCGTCTGCTCTTTACCTAAGGAAAGTGTGAGGGGGTTCCTGAATCGAAATGGCGCCTTTCCTTAAAGGGGCCCTCCAACAGTATTTGAGCGTCTACTTTTTTTTCCGGTTTCTCCACGCTAGTGGTCCCGGAAACCCAGTGGACAACGAAAGAGTTTAAAAATATTAGCGCATCATATTTTAATTTGACAACTCGGAAACACCTCCTCCGACGGTGGCGCCGCGAGGTGCCGAATGCGCGCGCATAACGGCGCTCCCTTTCACTATACGTCACATTCACTGGGGTTCGTGATTGGCGAGAGCCGTCCCAGAAATTTTGAAGCGGAATAAAGTATATCACACGTTAACCGTCATTATTTCTCTAAAAAGTCGTTGTTATAGAGCTAATAAAGTTGCAAATTAAAGTTCAAAAAGGGCGAAAACAACGCCTCGTCGCTCATGCGCGCCTCCCAGCGGCGGAGTACCTCCTACTCGCCGAGGTGGCTCCGGTGGCGGAGTTGCGGGAGACGAGGCTTCCGCGACTGTCGAAGCGGACTGAGGCATGCAGAGACGCGTCGCGGCGCTTGCGTGGTGTGTCCTCGTACGGCGCGACGCCCAGCTCCGCACTCCTTTTTAAGAATTCGGCGCTCAAAATCCGATAAGCCCGGTAAATTCATCGATGATGGCAACCCGATTCCAAAGCTACGATGGTTGCAGCGAGGCCTAATGGCCGACCGGGCCGACGGGCTATCAACCAAACTCGCGTCCAATTGGCCAACCGCTTTGCTCCAATCGCTAAACTGTTTCATTTTACGTCATGAAGCGCAATGTTTTGCTTATTTAAAGTTGTTTTCTGCAATATTTAATTTGCTAATAACTCACAAAATATTGTGAATTTCTGTAATATTTTTTTCCCTCGGTGTTCCTGCTTTCATGGAGCTCCGTTTCAGCGCGAACTTCAAACCAGTCAAAAAATTGTTGGTGGGCCCCTTTAAGTGAGGCCATTTTCTTTCCTTGCGTAAGGTTAGAAAAGGCTGAAAGGAAGGTCTTGATCTGAAATTCGGGGTTAAGTCATGGGCAAGCCCCTAAAATGGGGTCCGTGTTTTCTACCACATTTTAGGCATCGCATAAACCAACATTGAGTCTACTGAGACGGCGGTGTACCTGCATACTCCACAGACGTACTGCGGAACAATACCGCTCACCAAAGCACAGTGCCAAGAGGCCTAAGCATTGACGGCCACAAGGTTGTGTGCGGGTTGATATGTTTTATTGTAAAAAAATACCGTTGTAAAAAAGGAGCGGTTTTGAAGGAGGAATGGTTGTGAAAGTAAAAGAGAACGGATGAGGAAAAGAAATGGAATCCATCCCACTTTTGGATGATATCCCACATGAGTACTGGAGAAAACTATGATCGCTTATGCTGCCATTATTTTTGACAAGAGCATGCGGACTCTACGCAGTGTGCACCTAACAAGCTCGTAACCCCTCCAGGCCTGCTTACTGAGGCGGCATACGAAAGGAATGATCCTAATAGTCCGTCCGCAACAGGTTGGCTGCGCTTGAAGTGTCGCCAGGGTGTGAATATAGAATTAGAAGTATTTATAAACGCGAAAAATAATATTGGCGGTAACATGTTTTCCTGCTTTTATTACCCAGGTATGTGTTTTTTCAAAGCGTTTTTTTGTGTATATTTATAGTTAAACATGAGTATTCATTTGAAGACGCTTAAGAGTTCCATTTGCCCCATGGCAAGAATACTTTAGAAATTTAATTGTATACCTACCTTTTCCTACCTGTTTTCGGCACAAGACAAAGTGTGCTTCTCAAAAGCGACATTGAGGAACCCATTCCACTCTCTCTTAACACGAGAGGGATAAAACCTCAAGCATTCTTTGACGCCTACTTTATATTTTAAAACTTTCTAATGCTTATTTATTCTGCAAAACCTTGGGCCTAAATATAGGTAGGTTATATTTATAGTTAAAATGAGTGATACGTCGCACGGGAATATGTTCAAATATAACTGCTATCAGCTCGACACTGGGCGTGAAGAAGCCTGAGCATTAGACAGTGTCGTTTCGTTAATACGAAACACGTTCGTTCACCCAAAAACTCGTACATTGTGTGACGTGTTCATAATAACGAGACAAAAATGCAAGTATAGAGGCAGTTTTTCCTTGAACGTTTCGTCCATATAGCGTGTATTCATATTAGCTCGGTTTATAATAAAGAGACATCCCTCTATTACCCAATTGAAAGAGAAAAATTACCCATACGACCCATACCCTATAGTATTATCGCAAGAAATAACCATATTGCATATTATATACCTTTCAAAGAAAAACACACGGGTCAATTTATATCCGGCCATGGTTGTCAACATAATTTGACTCTCAGGTGCCGTATTAATGAAATTGTTTTTATAAGTGTATTTTCAATACATTAGGGATTATCGAACTTATATTTAAATGGATGCGGTGCACCGAGCCGACAACATTTCGTATTTTATACGTTGATTACGTACAAACATAAATGGGAGATTGTTTTAAGTCGCTTACACTTGTGACGTGTGCAAATAAAACAACTTGCTCTTCTTTTTTAATGCGGGTCTTTCATATGGTATCATCGCGTATCGGTCGTATGGATGCATATGGTTTTCCTCAATAAAATACCGCTCAGCAGACGGTGAAATTGCAGCATTAATGATAAGAACGGCGAAGAGCGAATCACGAAGATACTAGCATGAACTCATTAGGCCAACAAAATATTCAGTTGGGGCAGTTGGTTAACGACTGAATAGAAGCGCCGAAAGATAGGGACAAAGCGAAGGAGGTAATGCTCCGTGCTGTCGTTACTTTCACTTTTTCCCTGTCCTTCGGCGCTTCTATCCAGTCACTAAGCCAAGCCCTGCGTTTTTTTGTTCTAAGCCGTCAGTTACCACAGCATCCTAGTCACTGCCAAGGTAAGCAACGCAGGGCCTAACTTTTATTTTCATTTTTTTTTTTTGCTTTATGATTTGCTGTTTTTTTGTATCGGTATGGTTCCATGGAGCGCCTCTCCGACTGGTGTGTTGAGCGTCCTATCCCGCCCGTACATCAAAAGTGGTCCCGAAGTGGCAACAAATGACGTCACAGAAGCCGGAGTGTCACGCTGTTGGATGTCGCGGTCCTAGCGCTTGATCGTAGAAATGCTAACGCAAATGAAGAACGAACACGAGTTTCGCTCTCGTAGCGGCGTCCCAACTTCTGGCCACCAAAACTTCCGCGGGCTGCCACACTGGAGAGTGACCTCCAACAGAACAGGCGTCTTCCACATCCACCACCGTTGTTGGGACGCCGCCGCGATCGGGGCCGTCGACAGCGCGACACTTCTATCACGTCAACAGGCGGAAATCGAGGGCCCACTTCTTTTGGACGCGGTAAACGCCCCATTCGGAGACGCGTTCCAGGCACCATAGTATCGGCTAATGTCACAGTCTGATCGTGTGCAGAGCTATCATTTGATGCTGAGAACGCGACGCGCACAGTGTTTCTTGTGTCTCGCGACAGCATTGTTGCCTCGACTAAGGCTGTATGCGTGCGTGCGCAGGACTCCCGACATGTCCCGGTGTCTGGGACGGAATCTTGTGCTGGCAACCAGCTCCTGCAGGGACCATGGCCCAGGTCAACTGCCCGGACTACGTCTACGGCTTCGACACACGAGGTGCGTTTCGCCCACTTCGGACTACAGCTACCGGGTCCCTGCGAGAAAAGGAAAGCTTATTTTTGTGGCCCTTATAAATAAAGGACGTATTGTAAAAGAAAGCTTAAACTCCGTGAGAATATAACCCTAGCGATGGTGATAAAATCCAACATTTCGAAAAGATGACATGTCGTGGATCTAATTATAAGACAGAACAACAGAACATCTCTACGAACTGATGTTTGCCAACTAAGGCAAACTTTTTTCAAACCCAGAAATTGCAATGTGGATGCCCGTAGCATTTACTTCAGTTAAATAAAGAACTTGTAAAAAAAAACAAGAATAAGTTACTTTTTTTCTCTTTTTTGTGTTTTTGCCTAAATAAATAAAAACCGGTACCAACGATGTAACTCCTTGGTTTAGAAAATACTAGGCTAAGGTGAGCGTCAATTCATTAAGAAAACATATATATGTATGTATATATATTTATTTTTTATTTGATACAGGTAAAGTCATATTACCAAATTTTCCGGTCCTATGACCACTACTAGCGTCGCAATCTAACGAATTCTAATTTTTCTGCAATGCGTAGCTGAAATTTCTAGGCTGAAGAAACCGGCTTTATTTTCTCTCATGGGCCCGATAGAACAAATACCGTGAACGTCACCGTGGTTATTAAAATAAATAAAAATAACACAAAAAATGCGCGCGCGATATAGCGGCGTCATGGGAATGACAGCATCCGCTGGTGCGATATTTCGGCGATATTGCGTCGTGATTGTCTGGGAAATTCCGGTAATGCTGCGTCTCCTGGTGTGTCGCGTAAACAACAAGCGATCACACATATACATTCTACTACCGAGCGCGTTGTCGCGGACGCGCTGCGCAAATTGCTTGGTCGTACCGACGTGTATATCCTTCGCTCGGTAAAGTTCTGTTGTACGTGCCACTTCACGTTCACTCACAGCATGATCTTGACGTCAAATGCATTATGTCCTAACACCCAAGCTGATACCGTAGGCGCGTGCGCATCGACGACGTTCCTTCTCAAGCGATTGTTTACGCCGTCAAGCGGCCGCTGTTCGATCCGGCGTAGGCTTCAGCCGCCCGATTCCTTCGCGCAAAGGCTCAGTGCGCTGAGGGAACGGGCGACAGAGGGCGAGAAAGTGCAGCTGGCGACGAGCCCGATCACATGACCCGCAGGGCTATCGCGATTGGCGGAACGCGCTGCCAAACAGCCGCGAATGCTATCAGTAAAAGGGTGAGGGCAACACATTCTGTAGAAGATCCTTTCCCCGCGCCAAGCAAACATATGCTATGAATCATAGCCTCCTATACACTGACAGAGTCTGGCAGATCGCCTGGAGAAGCGGCCGCCGAAGTGTAAAAGGGGGAGAAGCAGACAACGGATGAGAGGAGAGTCACGTGACTGGCGTCCCGCTGCGGTGAGACGCCGAAACACACATCTCCCGAGCGAACGAGGGCATTTCGGGTCCTCGCCGCTGCAAAAGCTGTGCGAGGGGACGTCCAGGTTCCACGAGAAATGGCGCTTTGATGCGTTGTGCTACCAGATCCTCGCGCTCGATTAATTCCTTCAACAGGCGCTTGCGGTCTTTTTTTTTTTTTTTTGATATTGTGGTTGTTGAAATTCATAACGGCACACAAATATTACACTACTAAATGTGCTTAGAAACTTCCGAATACTGGTCTTTTGTTTTGACATGTCGTTTGTGTTCGCCCAGCCTAACATTAATACAACGTTTTGTTGTATTAATATTGCCGTTTGTCTCCTTCGCGAGAAGGGCACCAATGTGCTGTGTACCGAACCGACCTCGTCGAGTGGGACCGCCATCCAATCTATGGAATCTGTGAAGGGAAAGGGATTCACTCGTACGACGCTCATGGAGCTCTCAGATGGCTACACCACCGAGAATACGGAAAAAACGACAAGCTGTCTGCCTTGCCGCAAAAACTCAGACCGGAAGGGTGTGGTCACCATCGACAAGACCGTTAGCCGGATCTGGGATCAATGTCGCCTTCAAGATTATAGGCGTCATTTTTTCGGATAATATGTCCTGGGATCATCATGTTAACTACCTTATTACAAGGTTGGCTCGAATTGTTGGCAGGTCCAACAGTTATCGTTATACTTTACCGTCAAGCGTCAAGTTACTAATTTATAATTCCTTGTTCTACTTTCACTTAAAATATTGGCGCGTAGTTTGGGGTACCACCATTTTGAAGATTCTTAAAAAGATACATTTGTTACAAAAAAAAAAAACTGTAAGGGCCATAGCCGATGTTTCTTCTCAGTCGCATACATGCGACGTATTAAAAAAGAAAAACTTCTGCACTATCAATGTTCACACTTTGTATCCTTCCAGACTCCGTCCCAGCCTTAAAATAGAGGTAATGACGAACGCAAGATTTCTAATAACCCTTGGTCGCCTATCAAAAAATATTAGTGTGTATCCTACTCTTGGCGCCGAATGCTGGGGGTGGTCACTGCCAAGAAGAAATTAAGCCACTCAAATGATAATGAACAATATTCCTAATCTACTAAATCTTCACGAACACAAAAAACTTGGACTGAATAAAATGTCAATAGAAGAAATCCGATAATTATATTTTAGGGGTGGTTATGTTAACTATGTACAACAACTGCCTTCGTATTGATTATCTTGCTTTATCTGCTGTGGTGAATTTTCTTTGTTACGTCTTCACTTATGTTTTTCTCTCTCTCTCCCTTTATTCCTGCTGCGTTTCGTCACCGAGCACTGCAGGCGGTGAAGGGCACGTCAGGCTGCGTATGCAGTTTTTAACCCTGATCTCCGCCATCTAGACTGAAGAAAATTAAAAAAAAATGATATTATTGTTAGGTTAGCTCGGTATACCGCGGAAGGCAGTCATAGTTGCGCCAATTCAGTTTTGTTTGTAATTTTCTTTTTATATGTTTTCCCCTGGCATGTGTTGCGAAGACAGATTATCAGCTACTTTATTAAAACTTGGTGGACGCTTAAGCTTCACCTCTAAGAGTGGAACGCGATAGCGTTATCGTGCCTCGTTCGCATCGCCTTCTTATTCCCTTCTCATGCTCTTCCAGCTAGTGAGCAGGAAGTGCGGCCGACATGGTCCAGTCGGTGGTGTGTCGGGCTCGCAGCCAAAGGGTCCTGGATTCGAATCACGCCTAAAATTCTTCTAATTTTTCTTGAAGGCAAATTAATTACTTTATAAAGTGAAATCATTTCAGACATGCGGCGACCTTTCATTCGCGTTACATGTCATGTTTTTTAATCACTTTCATTCCACGCGTGACGTCACGTTTCACGCGAGGGTTGTGGGTTGTTTAAAATTCCCGCGCGAAAACGTGTGGCTGTGACGTCATGACCCTATCGACCAATCGGGATTTTCCCGTCATGACGCCTGCGACGCCGACGCCGGCTTTTCTGCGACAAGAGCTCCCTAACGCTGCGGCGTTAAAAATGATTGCGACTGTAAGCTTGAATTTTCAAGTGGCTGTGACTCGCGTGGAAAAACTCCATTTCACATTAATGTCACATTCGTCTGGGGCGCGCACGGCACCGAGAAAATGTCGCCCCCAAGGCCACGCCACTGTGTAGGTGCACCACATGACGCACTACCAGGCGAACGCGAAGCATCCCGCCGTGCGACGCGCTCGGTGCAGTCACTGCAAGGGCAAAACATGAACGGGTGGACGGTAAAAAAATATCCGCAAGGATGAGGCGGCGGCTCGCGCCATCTAGCGAGGAATGAAAGTAACAAGTTGTCTTTCAAGTGGATGGTTCAAATATGTACTTGTTAAACCGAAAATACGCCCGACAACGTAAAAACAAAAACCCATGGACTATGAAACAGGAGCGTTTACACATATGTGATTTTATTGTCGGACTGGTGACAAGTGATAGGTACACGTTCGGTGTCAAAATCAACTGAGGCGAGGGCACGCAGGGGTTAAAAGAAAAACAAGAAATTTAATTAGGCGATAAAAAGCCGCGCACGGCGACAACACGACAAAACCATCAGAACGAAATCAACACACTCACGAACCTTCGGACAGCGGGGCCGCGAAAAAAACAAGACAGCACTCAATTCCCGACACAACGCGAAACAACTCACCGCTCGCGACACAAACTGCAGCCGGGAAAGAAGTTCGCCGGTGCAAAGAAGACGAAAGTTCCGAAAAGGGAAAGTCCCCACGCGGGACCCAAAGTCCAGGTAAAAGTTCAAACGAAGTCCGAAGACTCACCGACGTCTTGAATCCGACGAACGACGAAAGCTTCACGTGCCCGGCGTGGTGGACTGGTTGCTCGGCGGCCGACGCAACGCAGCACCGCACGCACACACACACACTTCCCGAAAAGGAAAAACCGACGCCCGTCGTCACTGCTGGAATCGTAGCCAGAGCAGAGGGCTTGAGGGAAAGAAGATAGCAGCGCCCGACATCACGTTCTCTCGAGCTGCGGGCCGCCATGTTTCGCGAGGCGAGGAAGGAGGACCGACGACAAGGCGAGAGAGAGAGAGGAGGTGCCGAAGGAAGCGGAGAGTGTTAACTCAAGGTCGCAGTGCGAGGACCTGCATGGTCTCCTTCCGACGGTGCAGCTGGTGCAGCAACGCACCGGTGCCGCGCGCCGCATGAAGTCCCAGGCGAACGTAGTGCAGCCGCACCGACAGGACCATCGAACGTGACGCGTCCGTCGGTGCAGCGCGGTGCGGTGTGGTGCGCCCCAGTCGAATATGACATAAGCTCGAACGAAGCCTTCGCTGCGATTTGACGGAGCATATCAAACAACGCCGAAAGTGCATCGTGGGGCACGGCCTCGTCGATTTTGCGTGTGTGCAATCACCGACTACACTAATCACGCAATCCTGAAAATAATTTATTCTCGTTATTAGCTTATCTTATGATAGCGCGCCCACAAAGACAACGAGAGCCGTGCTGTCTTGAAGCTGCTCGAATGACGGCATGGGATCGTTACGTAGGTTGGGGTCGGATTCAAAGTGAAACGAAATGTAGAGCATAACTCGCCGACGCCGTGTCTGCAGGATCATTTTTTTTTCTTGTGGTACGTGCCATCCAGCAACATCCACAACCACGGGTACGCGCTTGCCTCATTTTATTGTGATTTATGAGGCTCTCCTACAGCTGGTTCGGGGTTTCTTCGGTCTCCCGAGCACCGGTCTAAACCACGATAAAAAGTAAGCGAACCTGCCACCCAACAAAATTCGCAATAACAAGCGTCCTCTAAGGAGCGTAAGGCAGGATGAGGTAGTGTGTTACTAAACAACAGACGGCGTGCGCTCTTTAGCCACTAGTTTACTGTTTTTTTTTTTATTGCACCTCTTCATAAACCCGCCTCTCTCAAAGGGAACACAGATGCAACCCACTCAATAGTGAACCATTACTCCCCTTTCTAGACCTACTGCTTTCAAAGGGAACACAGGAGCACACCGTTCAATAGTGTACTGTTGCACCTCTTTCTACATCCACTGAATCCGAAGAGAACACAGATGCACCCGATTCAAAGGTGCATGGTCAGACCACTTTATGCACCCGCTTTATAACTAACTTCATACACCTATCAACTTCACTTCATAACTAACTTCATAAGCCCATCAAGGAAACCCTTAAAAAATGTATGCGCCCCGGTGATAGCAAAAAGGCAGGTAAACGGACACACGGGATTGTTTTCAAATCTCATAGAAGTTTATTAGACAGCTTATTCCGTAAACAAGTACGAACTTGCAAGCAATCCGTGATATGTGAAGAGGTACGAAGAAGCTGCTACACAACTGAGAACATTACTAAGCAAACAAGAAACGGATGTGAGTGTTAGGCAGTGTCTATTCTCCAAGCAGCCGGCAGAATTATTTCCACGAAAAATCCACCCGCAGTCGCCATTTATTCATCGAACGACGTTTCATCGACGGCTGTACCCGCGAAGTGACGTGTACGGGGGGGACTGGTTGGTTAACAGTTTTGTAATGAGCCGCCGCAGACTGTCGGGACGAAGCGGCGTGAACGGGTTGGCTGAGTTCGGTGAGCACGCGCCTCAGAGATACACGCGCGACAAAATGTACCTACAGCGTGCATTTCGTGTAACGAGTGACGATGAAACGTGTCTACAGAACGTGTATCAGCGAAAACGTGCTTTCACAGAACGCCAGGATATTAAGAAAGTCAGTATTCTACATGCAGTTGTCACATGATTGTAGTCAGCTAATGGCAGGCGACTGCCGATAGAATTTCGGGGAAAGTATTGTCCCGGCTGCTAGAAAATAGACACTGCCTAATTCTAGAGGTAATCCGGAACGGAACGGTCAATTTTTGCAAAGGAGTAGGTTGCAGAGCACTTACGATGAAAATACCGGACTCGAAACATGTAATCCGAAATATATGTCGACACGGGCACTGCAGCACAACACAAACACAAAAACGAAAAGATAGGGGTCCGTGAAGATTCAACACGACGTGGCAAAAACAGTAATTTGCCGAACCGAACACAAACCGCATCACATGAATTCCCTGGGCTTTTTTGAATAAATCGCTTGTTACCGATATACGCGTAGGACTTTTCGAACACTGGAAATCTTGGTACACTCGAATACGTTGTCGCGGACGAAATCTACGGCAGCCCCGCTGGTCGCAGCACAGCACACAAGAAACTAGGCCGAGAAGCAGACATTTCCAGGTCGGGAAAAGCTACTACGTCATCCGTGAAACCTTTACCACATGACCACGCTCCTACCGTCACCTGCGCCCAGACAGCGGAGTCGAGGGATGAAAAACCTCCGGTTCATTTGTCCGGCAACTGCGCACCTTCTTCTATGCTTTTAGCTTAGCGAGAGAAAGAAAAAAAAATAGCAACTCCTTCAAGGCCAAAAGGGGGGGCGCGCTCGCAAAGGCTTATATTCAGGGGCAACCCAACAATGAACACAACGAAAGGATTTGTCACTTATATCCTCTTGAAAGTTCGACCAAATGTTAATAGTGTAGTGGATGCTACCCGTGGCCTTGGCCTTCAGGCAGGTGCCGTGCTCTGCCTTATCTCTAGCTTGGAGACTGTAGTCACGTGATCCTACTCGGAGACCCGATTGGCCTAAAACAAGCATAGCGTCTACTCTACTGTCAATACCGAATGTACAGGATAGCTCAATACTTCCTAAGAAACTGCCCAACCCAAAAAGTGACCCCCAAGAAGGAATCCAAGCACAAGCTGTTGGGGTCCCGTGGCTGGCGTGGGGGTGCACTCATACACCTAGAGGTTTTTAAGGGAGAGGAGGATGCTCATTGTCGGTGTACAAGTGCGCTGGTTGGTTAACGCAGGGTGCATCTTTCATGAAAAGGGTGCATGTGCGCCTGATGCACCCAACTACAAACTTTTTTTTCTTAGAGTGTATATGCATCTTTATTTAAGCACTTATCCTATTTCGCCCCTTTACGTCTTCGTGGCCTTCAATGTTGTCTTAGGAATACAATCCCTGCCGCCAGTTACTTATTTTTAGGAATCCTGGACGCGTAAGAACACCTTATATGCGTTGTTTTATCCCGATATTTACTAAAATAAGATTAAATCGCTTTTTTCTCAGCGCGTTAATTTGAAGCACTTCAACAAAATTTATTTAAAAAGGTTTAAGATTCCTGTTTGCGGTATGGAGACATCCATATTTGTGTATAAGGTTTTTAGATCTTTCCACAACTTTCTTGCATTAGTGTAGCGGCTTGGTTGAGTTTCGTACCTGCAGTTCAAGAGATAGAGGCGTTCCCCGAGATAAAAACATTTCATAACCCGTGCAGTAGTGCTTGGATTTTACATTTCTGCAACTCCATCTGCCGAATGAAGAAATATGAGAAAACTATTGAAATTAGAAAAGAAGTCTAATCAATAATTAAGAAAAAAAAACTTTGTTCTAAGTGTTTACAAATTAAGAACCGTAGGTTTGCGGTAATTCGACATCCAGTCGTGGCTGATGCCTGCGATTGTTTTGCAGTCGGCATCCTCGAGATGCTCTACATCCTCGCCCCTTCGTACCGCAGCCCGACAGTGTAAATAGTGATTGGAGTCCTATTGGCCCGAAGATACGGTCAATTTCGCCATGGCATATGAAGTCGTTCTTGCTCGGGACGCCGCCCAGTTCTTGGTCTTGGGATTGGAGGCGCATTTGAGTGATGCGCCTTTGGAACCCGTCATTCCCCTTGGCCTAGTGCCGCCTTGGGACGCCGCCAATTGTAAATCCAGCCTTTCCAGCTCACAGCCGAAAGTGTTAATGGGTGACTGCGACCGTACCGTTCGGGACACCGTCGAACCCGTAGCTGGGTCTCGTCAGGTGCTCCTAACAACACGAGAGTTCGGCGAACGCATGTCTGGTAGTGTTGAGGTACACTAAACTGGTATTCAAGATGGTTTTCATTTGTTGCGTTCAGAACTTAAAGAAAGGATACTTGCATTAAGGAATGTTTTAGTCGCGTGGCTAAGTTGGGGTTCATGGTGGCCACTGGAAAGAGGCACATTTTGATAACTATTTGGATAAGTAACTAAGAGCTTAACATATATATATATATATATATATATAGGGTGTTTTTTAAGATTAACAGATTTGTTTTAAAAAAGCCGTGAAAGTTACACTTATGCCGCTTGTGGAGGTTAGTTATACGGCCAGGGGGACAGATTCTAGGGTAATAATCGTAACGATCAGTCGGCTAATTACTTAATATTTGTTAATTAACTTTTTAATTAATAAAAATAGACATATGGTTCCAATTAGAAATTTGTTCAGCGTCGTCGAAAACCCCCAAATCAGTCATTTTCAGAAAGACTTTGAGCGCGTGAAAAGCGTAGTAGTGAACTGAAGTTACCGCTCGTGGAGCAGGTACAAAGCTAGAGGTTGCGATAAGGCGCCCGTGCGATTTTTCCGTCTCTTATCTAGCCCCAGCCTTGTACCTGCTCCAAGTATGGTAACTTTAGTGCACTACTACGCTTCTCACGCGCTCAAAGTCTTTCTGAAAATGACTGATTTGGGGGTTTTCGACGACGCTGAACAAATTTCTAATTGGAACCATATGTCTATTTTCATTAATTAAAAAGTTAATTAACGAATTTTAATTAACCCCCCATATATATATATATAATATATATATATCTATATATATATATATATATATATATATGGGGTGTTTCACGAAAGGTGGCCAAACTCAATATTGCGAAAACTACGCGTCACAACAAAACAAGGCTTGTGTCATTTTGGTCCTGGGCCAGGGGCCTATTTAGTAAAATTATTAAAGTCTGGGATAATTAAGTTGTTAATTATTTTTGCGTGATTAATTTTTTGAGTATTGAGTTTAAGGGCATGGCTTAAATTTGAACATTGCTCAGCATCATCAGAAAACACTAAATCCACAAATTGCAGAACGATAGAAGGCACGCAAAGCATTTTACTGCTTTCTGAAAAAACCTAACGAATTCGACAGGTTTTTAAGTTTCGGTTTGCTATCGGAGCGCATCTCGACCCGACGGCACCGCGCCCCCGTGAAGAAATAGTGCGACCAATCTCTGTTGCGTCGCGCGACGACAGCGCAGCAAAGGTAAGTTGGACTATTTCTTCACGGGGGCGCGGTGCCGTCGGGTCGAGATGTGCTCTGATAGCAAACCGAAACTTAAAAGCCCGTCGAATTTGTGCGGTTTTTCAGAACGCCATAAAATGCTGCGCGCGCCTTCTATGGGTCTGCAATTTGTTGATTTAGTGTTTTTCGATGATGCTGAGCAATTTTCGAATTGAAACCATGCCCTAAGACACAATATTAAAAAGTTAATTACACAAAAAAGTTAATAATCTAATCATACCGAACTTTACTAATTTTCCTAAATAAGCCCCTGGCCCAGGAACAAAACGACGCAAGCCGTTTCCTGTTGCGACGTGTAGTTTTCGCAATATCGAAATTGGCCACCTTTCGTGGAACATCTTATATATATATTGTCACAAATGACAAGTGATGAGGCGGCAAATAACTGAGTAAACTAAACGTTTAATCGGGCGAACTTGTGCTCAAAATAAAGAAGAAAACAAAAGATAACAGTAGAGCGTCGCGGGCGTCGAAGTCGGCGAAAGATCAGAGTCGAACACTGGGGCGAAACTGAATCCGCTCGCCTTGCGGAATCCCTTATGTACCCTCGTGGGTTTCTTGATCGTTCGGCGTAGAACTTTCGGTTCGTAGAATATTCGGAACTCGACCAGACGAGAATGTTCTCGAACTTACGAGAAGGCCAGGTTGAAAGAATAAATAAAAGGCAGTCCGCTAACTGGAATCGAACCTACACCTTCCGCGAGACAGTCAAGCGCGGTAACCACTCGGCCACGCACGCGCTTGCTCACCAACGCACGTGGCATTACTCCCCCCTTTAAAAGCGCATCGTCTCGATGCGACGTGCCGAAAAACAAAAACAGCAAAACAAAAAAATAATAGCCAACTACGTAGACGTGTGCAACACAATCCTATCGAGCGTAATACAAAACACAATTCACAGTCCAATCGATCGTAGTACGGCTTGAGGCGCACGACGTGGACGACTTCCGGTCGTGGAGGGCGGCGTGATGAAGTCCGTGTTCCGTCGGGCATCACCTCGTAGTTCAGATCTCCAAGTCGACCAAGCACCTTGTAGGGTCCGAAATACCGTTTCAGGAGTTTCTCGCTGAGACCACGGCGGCGAATCTGTGTCCAGACCCATACTCGGTCGCCGGGCTGGAAGTGGACGTCCCGACGACGAAGGTTGTAGCGGCCAGTGTCGACACGTTGTTGGGCTTGAATACGAAGTCTGGCGAGCTGACAGACTTCTTCTGCCCGTTGAGAAACCACCTGGCCGTCGTCGCTTCCGTCGACAGCCGGTTCGTGGGGTAACATCGCGTCCAGCATCGTCGTTACTTTGCGCCAATGAACCAGCTGGAAGGGTGTCACCCCGATGGTCTCTTGCACGGCCGTGTTGTAGGCAAATGTGACGTACGGCAATACCTCGTCCCATGTCTTGTGCTCCACGTCGACGTACATGGAGATCATGTCGGCGATGGTCTTGTTGAGTCTCTCCGTCAGCCCGTTGGTCTGCGGGTGGTACGCCGTGGTGCGACGATGGCTGGTGTGGCTGAGACGAAGGACTTCTTGCATCAGTTGGGCCATGAATGATGATCCACGGTCTGAGATCAGGACATCGGGAGCGCCGTGCCGGAGGACGATGGACTCGATAAAAAACTTAGCGACTTCCACAGCAGTCCCTGAAGGAAGGGCTTTCGTTTCGGCGTACCGTGTGAGACAATCTGTGGCGACGATAATCCATCGGTTTCCTTGCGTCGATTGTGGGAAAGGACCAAGTAGATCCATTCCGATCTGCTGAAACGGTGTAGTTGGCGGAGGAATCGGCTGCAGGAGACCTGCCGGCTTCGTCGGCGGTTTCTTGCGTCGCTGGCACTCGTGGCACGATCGTGTGTAGAGGTGAACGGTCTTCGGCAGCTTGGGCCAGTAATACCTTTCACGAATTCGGGCCAGCGTACGGCTGTAACCAAGGTGTCCGGACGTTGGGTCGTCGTGGCAGGCTTGGAAGATCTCCGCTCTAAGGTCGTTAGGGATTACCAGCAGCCATGGCGAGCTGTTGTCTCCGAAATTCTCCTTGTAAAGCACACCTTGTCGGAGGACGAAGGTCGGCTGGGCTCTCGAGAAGACGCGGCGGACAGTCCCCCCTCGTCCTTCAAGGTGCTCGATTAGAGCGCGCAACTCAGGATCGTCTCTTTGACGTCGTGCCATGTCGTCGGTATTCACTGCGCCTAGGAAGCACTCGTCGTCATCGTCGTCGCTGCTGCCGGAAGGCGTTTCGACGGGGGCTCTGGACAGGCAGTCGGCGTCGCTGTGCTTGCGGCCTGACTTGTAGACCACAGTCATGTTGAGCTCCTGCAGTCGGAGACTCCATCGAGCGAGGCGTCCTGACGGGTCCTTGAGGTTCGCAAGCCAGCAGAGCGAGTGATGGTCGGTGACTACACGGAACGGGCTCCCGTACAAGTACGGACGAAACTTCGTGATTGCCCAGACGACCGCAAGGCATTCTTTCTCAGTCGTGGAGTAATGTTTCTCCGCCTTGGACAGTGTCCGACTCGCGTAGGCGATAACTCGCTCGGTGCCTTCTTGCACTTGAACCAGTACCGCGCCAAGTCCAGCGTTACTTGCGTCCGTGTGAATTTCGGTTTCCGCATCCTGATCGAAATGTCCAAGAACAGGAAGAGTCTGCAGTCGTCGCTTCAGCTCGTCGAATGCCTGCTGCTGCTCTTCGGCCCATTCGAACTTCTCGGCGTCCTTTGTGAGGTTTGTAAGCGGTGCGGAAATCCTTGCGAAATCCCGAACGAAGCGCCAATAGTAGGGACATAGTCCAAGGAACCTTCGCACGGCTTTCTTGTCTCTCGGCGCTGGAAATGCTGCGACGGCGCGAGTCTTCTTTGGGTCGGGGCGAACGCCTTCGTTACTAACCACGTGACCTAGGAACTTCAGTTCGTCATAGGCGAACCGACACTTTGACGGCTTCAGTGTGAGTCCGGCGGTCTGTATGGCTCGGAGAACAGCTCGGAGTCGTCGCAAGTGCTCGTCGAAGTCGCCGGAAAATACTACAACGTCGTCGAGGTAGACGAGACAGCTCTGCCACTTCAGTCCTGCCAGTACGGTGTCCATTACACGCTGGAAAGTTGCTGGCGCCGTGCACAGTCCGAAGGGCATCACCTTGAACTCGTACAGTCCATCCGGCGTGACGAAGGCTGTCTTTTCTCGGTCCCGTTCGTCGACCTCGATCTGCCAGTAGCCGCTCTTCAGGTCCATCGATGAAAAGTATCGGGAGTGGCGCAGCCGGTCTAAAGTGTCGTCGATGCGGGGGAGTGGATAGACGTCTTTCTTCGTCACCGCGTTCAGCTGTCGGTAGTCCACGCAGAACCTAAGCGTTCCATCCTTCTTCTAAACCAGTACGACTGGAGATGCCCACGGACTGCTTGATGGCTGGATTATGTCGTCGTTCAGCATCTCTTGAACTTGCTCCTGGATCACCTCCCTTTCTTTAACGGAGACTCTGTACGGTGATCGATGCACAGGGCGCGCGTCGTCCTCGGTAACGATGCGGTGCTTCGCAACGGCTGTTTGGCGCACCTTCGACGACGTCTCAAAGCAGTCACGGTATTCGGCGAGGAGGTTAATCAGCTGCCGTCGTTTTGGGTCCGGAAGCTTAGGGTCGATGTCGAGCTGCGCTGGCGACGTACCGTCTTGCTGAGGTGGCGAGGATTCGTCAGTAATGGCGGCGATTTCGGCGGAGTTTCGGAGTTCCTCGACGTGGCCAACGGCTGCACCTTTTGTGAGGTGTTGCGTTTCATTCCGGAAGTTCGTCACGAGGACCACAGTGCGGCCATCCTGAAGTTCAGCTACTCCTCGTGCGATGCCTATTCCTCTTCCTAGAAGCAACTGGAGGTTGCCTTCCAGAACAACTTCGCCGCGGGTAGCTGCATCGGTCACGACGGGTACGACAACACTTGATCGCGGCGGCAAGTTCACGTGGTCGGTAGCGACTCGGACGGCGGCTGACGTTGTTTGGGGTTTCTCTGAAGGCAAGACAGGCTTGCGCAGCGTCAATCTGTTCTCACCAAGGTCGATGACGGCGGCGTATTCACACAAGAAGTCCATGCCGAGAGTTACATTTCTGGAACAGTCTTGTAGAACGACGAACTTCACAGGGCACGTCTCACCGTCGATCTCGACGCGAGCAGTGCATCTCCCGACTGGTTTAATGAGGTGTCCTCCGGCGGTTCGTATTTGAGGTCCATCCCACGGCGTCATGACTTTTCGAAGGCGGCGGGAGAGCCTCCCACTCAAAACGGAGTAGTCTGCTCCGGTGTCGACGAGTGCAGTCACGTCGTGGCCGTCGATGATAACGTTGAGGTTATTTGACACTGTTACAGAAACGTCGTTACGGGGCGTTGCGGCGTTTGAGTGGGAGAGCTCCGACGATCTTGGAGGATCTTGGCATCGTTCGTCATCGGCAACGCCACCTCCCGGCGTTGCCGCGCCTAGTTTTCCCGTCGGGAAGCGATGGGTGACAGGCTGTCTCGGCGAGACCGGCGGAAGGGCGATGGCGAGCGTCGAGGAGATGGTGAACGGAATACCCGGCGGGGTGACGACTCAGCAGATGAAGAGCGGCGGAGGTAGTCCTCGATGTCCCGAGGTCGCTCTCCAAGACGTGGTCGAGGGTCGTTGGGCGCAAACCCTCGTAGGCCCAGCTGGCGGTAGGAGCATCGTCGGTAGATGTGGTCCGCTTCACCACAATGGTAGCACATGGGGCGTCGATCGGCCGTCCTCCAAACGTCGGTCTTCCTCACACCACGCTGCTCTGGGCGTGGAGCATACTGCGGCGCCGGTGCCTCACGTCTGGGAGCTGGCTAGTAGTGTGCTGTGACGGGAGGTTCTCTCTTGGCGGCGGCGGCGTAGGTCAGGACCGGCCGTTCGGGAGCCACTGCGACGGGGACCTCTGGCAAAAGGGCCCGGTGTACCTCCTCGCGAACAGCCTCGGCGATTGAAACAGCGGCGGGTCGTGCTGGAGAAGGGAGCAACCGCTTCAGTTCTTCTCGCACCACATCCCGATTGACCTCCCGAAGGTTCTCGATGCCAACTTCGCCGAGGTCAGGGAGGGAAGAAGGAAGGGATGAGGTGGCAGCTACGCCGGCGACTCTCTGATAATGACTCGCCCTGGCCGACAGCGCTCGTTCAATGTTAGTTGCCTCAGCAACAAATTCATCTACGGTCGTCGGTGGATTGCGAACGAGTCCGCCAAAAATCTCGCTTTTCACACCTCTCATGAGGACGCGCAGCTTCTTGTCTTCGGGCTCCAGGGTCGGCACGGGCGCACAGGCGCAGGACATCTTAAAGGCCGGCCCGCAAGCAGAGAGAAGGAAACCGACCCTCATTTTTCTCCTCGCCACTGTGAAAGGAGGAAATCGCCTCTCGTTTCCTCCTCGCCATTTTCCTTTTTTTTTTGCCGGCAGTCTGATTTTTTTTTTTTTGGCAAGTTTGGGGTGGGGAAAATGAAAGCCTGGAGTATTACAAAAGATAATCCAGAAGCCAGCCGGCACACCTGCGACAAGGAGCTGAACCAACCAAGAAGCTGTTTTGAGCGAGCTTGGCACTTGCCCTTCCCAACGAGTTGGATTGGCTTTTTTTAGCATTGGTTTGGAGGACGATTCTTGCTGTTGTGAGAGCACAAATAACTTGTTCTGTTCAAAGAAGTAGTCATTGAAGTATATATTTTAATAAAAATATCTGATTTGGCATATTTCGTTGTTTAGGCGAATTCATGGCGGCAACGCGAAGTACAAGTGGCGTTTTTCGGTATCTCATGGATGGCGCTCCAAAGACCAGAGATTTTGAATCATTCTGGTTCGTGGAACGGCAGAGGTGACGGAGGATCCCATCCGTAGTGGGTCTACCACTTTTCGGTGTAGAGCGTTTTGCTGTAGGGCATTTCGGTGCGGACTTTTCGGTGTACAGACATTTCAGTGTACGGACTTTTTGCTGCAAAGACCTTTCGGTGTGGGACTGTTCGGTGCGCGGATATTTCGGTGCTTGGACATTTTGATGCATGGACATTCGACGCTATGGTTCGCTCGCCGGTATCTCTTTTCCAACGCACGCACTACACGCTTCAAATTGTGTTTGCGTGTTGGGCTGATAGAGATGGTCTCCTCTATAAGGTTTTGGCTTTATTATTGGTACTGCGTGTAGGAAAGGCCCCAAACAGCAAGAAGCTTGAGAAGTTGTTTGTGTACTCAGAACAGTTTTGAATATCTTCAAATGCGCTTCGCGTAATCGTATAGCTCCGATTGTTAATAATGTGTTAATAATAAATTGTTAATACCCTTACACGACGAAAAACAATGCAATTATCACTTGTAACTCATTAGGGAATAAAGTAGGCGTGTGCGGGTACAAAATAAGTGTAATCAAATCAAATATCGATTTGAATCAAGTAAACAAGCCAAACAAGCAAGCAAACAAGCAAATTTGGTGAATGCTATATCTATTTTATTTGGTATCAAATGTTTGCTCATTCTCGTACGAAAACAACAGTGGCTGTGTATGATCTGTGGTCAACGTCTCCTTCCGTGCCGTAATGATGTCACCGGCCATAAAAAACTGCCTTACAATCGTGTTTATACGGAGTGATTTTTGTAACTAGACATTTTTCTAAAAAAGACGCCAGAGTTACGCAATTGCGGTTTGGGCCTTATCTGTAGTCATCAAAAACAACAAATCATTCATTTTTAAAAATATGTAACGCACGTGAAGTACTTCTCCAGTCCTAAATAAACCTAATTTGGACGCGAATCGTGTTACCGCAATCTTTTCGGCCGCCGCGCTCCTCGCCCCTTCTACAGTGGCGTTGTCACAGCGATGCACATGATTTATCGCTTTGGCTTCATGGCGTTGGGCTGTGCCACGCGGAGATAGAGGCCATATAAAATAAAATCAGAACTATATTTTCGCAATTTTCGCGCCCAAATTAGGAGGACGCCGTATCAGGACGCCGTATAGTAGTGTACACGCGTTGGTATGGTGGATTTCGATTATGGCAAACAACTCTCTAAGTACACTATGCCGTTTTCTTTTCTAATTAAAAGGTTAATTAGCGAATTTTAGGCAATCAGTTGGTTTTAGTTGCGTTCTGTCTTGAACCTAATCCACGCCTGGCCGTATAGCTCACCTACACAAACCGCAATTGCGTTAATTTTCACTGAACAACTTAGTGGCTTTCGATTATGCCCAACAACGTTCTAAATAAACTATGTCGTTTTCTTTTATAACTAACAAGTTCATTACCAAATTTTAGGTAATAAGCCGGTTTTTAATTGCGTTCTTCCTTGAACCTAATCCTCGCCTGGCCGTACAGCTCACCTACACAAACCGCAATTGGGCTAATTTTCACTGGACAATTTGGTGACTTTTGATTATGCCCAACAACTTTCTAAATAAACTATGCCGTTTTTTCTAATTAAAAAGTTAATTAACAAATGTTAGGTAATCAGTCGGTTTTTGTTGCGTTCTTTCTTGAGCCTCCTAACCTTCGCCTGCCCGTTTAGCTCCCATCCACAAAACGCAATCGCCTTAATTTGCACGTTTTTTCTAATATCTAGTAGGGAAAAAAAAAACGAACAACGCTGTATATAAAACAGGGCAGTTCTTTTCTGATATAAATAAAGCGTGGGGCACGCGTCTTGCATGCATCTTTTTTTTTTCGGCCTATAAAAACAAATCTTAGGAGATTCGAAATTGAGTTTATGATGGGGCGGGCACTTTATCACGGGGTATTTTGACAAGTTTTGTAAGCTTTATTACTGGTCAGAAGAAAGCCACGTGAGCCGTATTAAGTTGCAAACAGCTAATTCGGGTGTTTCTCAAGGAGCTGTAGAACTTTCGAATTGACATTTCTGTTCTTAATACATTTAAACATTGGGTAATTAGTCCTAAACATTTAATTTATTAGGCATAAATAAAAATACTTCCACTCTCGCAAGACGTTTGCTAACAACATAAAGTTGGTTTCATTGGCGTAAAGTGGCTGCGCTCTAATTTCGCCTTACAAAGATTTGTAAACGTCTTTCATTTTATGCTTGGTCTTTAAAATTCGTGAAAAGCATTCGCGACCTTATCTGTCAAGCCGCGTCAGCCAAAAGCGCGGCCTGCAAACGAGTGCCCAGTCAACGGTCCTGCACTCAAACACGCATCACCACCCGACTTGTTTGAAAAACAAATAATTTCCAGTACTTTTGGTAAAAAAAAAAGCAAATTTTCTACTGAGCGTGACATTTTCTGGACCCAAAAGTAATGTAGCCGAGATCGGTAGCTCACAGCTTCAGGCAGACGAAGAACGACGGATGCATTATTTCCCGCGGAAGTACTGTTTTGACGTTGAATTCCACATAAAATTGTGTTTGCACAAATTGTGGCACGATGCCGAACTTGCTTGATTGCTTTTCATTTAGAGTCAACATAACCAGGCATAATCTACAGATATTATACATTTTATTTTAATTGGCGTACAGCGCGAAAGACAAGTAGGGACACAAAGAACAAAATAGAGCTCTGCATTTCTACTGCATTTCTTTCTTCCTGTACTCGTGGGCAGTTAGCCCGCATGACTATATTCAAAAATTGCCAAATCGTTTAAGCCCCCTCTTTTTATAGTTTGTTTCATAGATTGATTAGGAATTGTGGCGATTCCCGGCTGGGTTGGGGTACCGTACAGATCTCGCACGTGTTCAAGGACACATTTCGGCATGATTTCCCGCTTAGTGATGACGTTGAGTTGGCCGCTGTTCCGCTTCTTTTCTAAGTAGGCCGGGCAACGACAGACGCCTAAATTAGCCAAGCAGCTCCAAAACTTGCGGTGGTACACCTTCCGAACTCCTAGGTCTTTTTGGAAATGGCCGCTGGCCTTCGCCCATTCTGACAGAGCCCCCGAACAATTATGCAGCTAAGGGCC
>JABSTQ010008552.1:0-21215 GCA_013358835.2 Ixodes persulcatus | reverse complement strand
TTTGCGAAATAAGGACTTAACGCAGAAGGCTGAATTTCTCCAGAGCCTCATAATTTGACGAGCCTTACACGAAAAGCATGTTTTTTTGGCCATCCCGCGTCCTGTTTTTTTTTATCCGTAACATGGGTCTAAAGTATCATCCTTAATTTTTTCGTACCCGAATCTCAGGTGTCACATTATGGTTAATTATCGCCAGCTCGCTTGCACACTCACTGTTTTTTTTTTTTTATTAAAGAGAGGATTTCTTTATGAGAGGATTGCTTGCGGAAGCTACGGGGCTGACGTCATGCCCTCTCCTAGTACATTTAACCACCTTGGGCGCAACAATCCAGTGCAAGCGGCGCCAAATTCAGAAGAGGGACTTCTGAATTTGGCTCCATTCCTGAAAATAACTACTCTGTGTCCACTTGACTTTATCAAATATTCGCCGCTGTTTATTGAAAATAGGTCATGCACCCCTGATTACCCCTGTGCAACGCATAGCAGTTGAAGATTCACTGTATAGGGGAATTAAAGGGCACCATGAAAGGTTGTGTTAAAATACTGGTACTTTACTTCGAAAGTTCATTGTATTTATAGTACTTTATTTAAAGTACATTGCACCCAGTGTACTTACAACTTTACTTGAAGTACATCACGTCTAACTTACTTTGTACTTTACTTGAAGTACATTTTAGATGTACTTTACCCAACACTGGACCTGACATTGTATACTTTGCATGCTAAATATATCAGTAGCGTTTTTCTGCAATAGTAAAGCTGCTTTATTTATTTTTCTCTAATTTTTAGATTTAGTAGCACTTTTTGTAGTGACGATTTTTTGTGTTCTCTTTTAAACGCTTTCTTCGGGAGCAAGTTGTGGTTGTGCTGGAACACTAGAACAACTTCATGTTTTCAAACTTTGCTGCTCTCAACTGTCATCCGAATTATTTGACAGCTTTTGAAACATTTTCAAATTAGGCTTCCGTGTTTCCAGTTTTGCGCGTTTTGATGTTGGCTGTTTCTTTTTCCGGATGTTGATCCTTTTTGTGATATCATTTTTTCTAATACTCTTTTGAGATAGTGTTATCAGGTCTAAGGCTTGTTTATCTTTTGCGTAAATATGATCGGTGACTATTTGGTGAATATTCCTGAAATATTTCAAGAAAGATATAATAAAAAAAAATTCAATATCTTTTGTAAGAAAATAGCAATATAAATGGAAAACCGTGTGATGATGTAAATAAAAAAATAAAAAAAGTAGGGAAAATACGAGGAGCTCGCAAAAAGACCACGAGAAAAAAGAGCGAGCGCACGCGGAGAATCGGGGCGGTCTGGGCACTGGGACGAACAGCCCGAACCAGGACTTGGATGAAAGTCTCGCAGGTCAGCCAACTTTCGTTCCGGGCGAAGACCGAACTTCTCCAAGGCGTGCCGCTTCTTCCGCAAGAGCCTTCTCCACCCTCGTGGGACAAAATATTCCACATCGTCCCTGCCCCTGCAAGAACAAACTCGTCAGCCTCCAGGGTTAACTGACTTGACGTCAAATACAGCGACCACTGCTGACTAACTACCCTAACGTTCTCGTGTAAATATTGTACCGCTTTATTGCCGAATAAGCGCGTAGAAGCCTGGCTCCTCGTGTGCCACTGAAAGCTCATTTATACGATATCATCCCTCGGATGCTTGGTTGGTTGTACGCTATCGCGAACGGTGGCTTCACTGTCGTTTTGTATGTAACGCCTCCACACCAAGCGCATAAGCGAAGTATCGGCGTTTGCAACACTTTCATACACCCTAATATTAAAAAGAAACAAAAAAGAAATCGCCTTTTTTTTCTATTTTACGTATATTTAGAATTGATGAGAGTATATACGAATATAAGCCTGACAGCCATAGCTATGAACGTTGCGCGGCAGTTATTTTTATGGGGTTTTATTTTAAGTCCGTCCGGTTCTAGCGGATATCTTTATCGAATCTGGCGGGTACTCTGACTCAGGCGATGTCGAGTTTTGTTGATGGCTAAATCACTAGATGGCGCCACCATGCTTGAAACAGGAGGGCAGCAGGTTTGGCTGTATGGGTGGGGTTCCGTGTTTTCGGAGTTTATTTTTCGTCAAATTCGGAGGGTGGTTTTCGGAGTTTATTTTTTTGCCGAAAATTCTGAGTTTTTTTTGTTTGATTCCCAATTCTCCGAAATTTGGATTTTAATTTTGCAGTGTTCATTACTAAAAATAAATAAATAATATGCGGCTGCAAACGTATGCTGGACAAAAAAAAAAAGAAACAGAACGCGGTTGTATCAATTAATATTTTCTTCAGTTGTATTTGGCGTTGGTGCCATTACTACTGGCAATACTAATTTGTCCCACGACAAAGGTTGCAGGCAAGTGTTGCTTCGATAAATGTCGATACCTTAATATCAGTACACTCCTGGAGGTAGTCGCTGAAGAGCTTGTATTCATTCCATATTATTCCATCACCCTACCGCGCGGCCGCGCGAGGTAGAGTGTTAAAAGATGTAATAGGATTCAACTGTCCCTCTTCCCCACTTTATGCAATCTCTATGGTCCATAGCTTCCACTGTTACAAAAAGACAACCACTCCTTCCTCTGAAGCACAAATAGTATGATCCTAACTGGAAACATTAATAGTAACTTTTGTCGTGACCCGAAAGCACAGTGACCTGTTGTTCTGACTGAAATTTGAAACAAAAGTGTGGTGGCATTTTCCCAGGACCATTGGCTCTACGCGCTGATCAAACCATTAATAGTAAAATACTCTTATGTGTGCGTGTGTGTGTGCGTGGGGGCGGGGGGGGGGGGGTAGATTGGCACATTGAAATTCGGAGTTTATCACATAAATCCGAAGTAACTAAAATTTTATCGGCGGGTGTTTTTCGGAGTTTTTCGGATTTATCCGACCTTGTTTGCCTTGTGAAAGGCCGACGTACACTTCGCGCTTTCCACTTTTGCCCGCCCTCCTCCTGTCCTATGTCCTCTCCAATTTTTACCTTGCTGCAACTTGTCCACCCTCGCAGCTCAGGAGAGGGGGGCGCTAAGAGGATTATCTTCCTTGCAGAAAAAGCGAAATTGTACGTCGGCCTTGAAGCAGGTTTCCTGTACTTTGCAAGTCATCTTCACTATCGACATTAGACCGATCTCACTAAGCGTTCCACGCGTGCGTGACGCCGCCATACATGTAGTTCATGGCTGTAGCCCAGCGGGGTTGTCGCGCGAACAGAAAGACTACAGTCACCACGATGCACGGCGGCAGCGGTGACGTAATGAAACTGGCTGTGCGACTGGTCTCTTGGATCGCCGTGTGAATATTTCGTCTGCTTTAATCGACGTAGGGAGTTTTACTTCCTTATTAGGGAGGAGATCGAACAGTAAGGCTTCTAGCGGTATGCTTAAGCTGTAGGGACAACAAACCGAATTGTATTGTTTGTTTTTGATCACAGATATCCAAGATGACGTTTCGAACGCAGTTCCTCGTGCGACCAAAGCGCTGGTCAATGCGAAGCGCTCGTGCCCGGACCGTGCAAGGCGAGGTTCAGTTTCACTGTTATGCTGTATTAGTAAACACCGCTCTGTGGAGAGAACAAGCTCGATAAAGCGCCCCCTTTAGTTCGATCCCCTGCCCATTAGTACGAACGGCTGACCGCTCGCCTGCAAGCGGGCTTCACCATTCTCACGCAAGCAATAGGAAAAGCCAACTGTCAGGAACCGACACATGGGCATGCCTTGCCCTTTAGTGCACGGATACACACCCTTTTCGGCTGGGAGACCATATTTTTGAGTTGGTAGTCATAATGCCGGCCAGTACGGAAACGTGGGCATGACAAACTACGTTTATTTCTTTTTCGAGGGAGCAGGGAAGGAGCACGGAAGTGCGAAGAAGTACAAAGGAGTGCAGGTTTACGAAGGAGTGTGAAAGGATGTCCCGAGTCACGATGATGAAAACCTCCCGCAATTACACCTGATGTAACCCTCCCCTGCTTAAGATGCGCTGCTGCCTGCAATATTTGTAAAAAAAAAAAAAAAAGAAAAAAAAAAGAATATATTTATTGGTACAAACATATAGCACATGCTTAGAGGAACGGGTGTATCAAAACCTACTAGAGGCTTGTGGGATGCCTCCCTCGAATGACGAGTGAAGTATATATTGTACAACCTGCACACTGATCGGAAACGAACGGCGCTGCGACAGCTGTAAAATGTTCCCACGCCATTCATGTGCGGCGGATTCGCTCCGAAAACATCTTCGTTTCGCCGATGTAGGGGTTCGGGGTACACTGCGCACGGGATCTGGTAATTCACGCCCTGTGCGTAATTTTTTTTTCTTGGGGGGGGGGGGGGGGGTGGGGGGGTGGGGGTGGGGGTGGGGGTGGGGGTGGGGGGGGGGGGCATGTTTTTTTTGGTCGCGGCCTGAATCGTTTCAGTGTCGACGCTGGTTTCCGAGCCACTTTAAGGCCTTCTTTCCTCAGTACATTCGCCAGCGCTTCGCTGGTACCCTTTCCATTGGGGACTCCGATGCGCGCGATGGGGCGGGGCTAACGATTTTGGCGGACTCGTCCGACCTTGGGCGGCGCGGCGGGCGATGCGTTCAGCAAAGCTACTTGAATATCTATTTTTCTTCGGGTCAGTAACGATGGTCTGTTTTTCCTTTCTTCTGTCGGTCTCCGACGAGCAGATGTTCGTTGCCCTAGACAGGAGTGTCGAGACCGCTGACGCCTTGTAAGTCTTTAGGTGGTTCGAGTCGAAGTGTAGATAGAGCCCGGTGTGTAGATAGCGCCAGCAGAATACTTTTCCTGGAGTCGTGGCACTCGGAGAAATTAGATTCCCGGGTGCCTTGCCGTCTGCGTACGCCCAGGGCCTACGCCGACCGACAAGGACAGTTAACAAAATACCACTTCTGTAGAAAAAGGGTTGTTTATGACTGACGAAGAAGACGAGAGCCGTTGCTGCCCAGTGCCGCTTCCCCGTGTAATTCAGTCACCCTTGACGAAGAAACCAAGTAGGTTCCGAGACGTTGGAACACTTTTGGAGACTTTTTTGGAGTATTTATTTTTAGAGCGCAGCTCTTAGGCGTCCGGTTACGTCGTCGTCGCCGTCGGCGTAACCGCGCGTTGCATGATGAGACGTTTCTCGTAATGACGTTACAAAGGTAAAATGTTCCCGCTAAATTTGGCGGAAAATTTTTTCGCTAAATTTAGCCAGAAATGGTTTCCGCTAAGTTTAGCGGGGAAACTGATGCACTTCCATTCCCCCTAGGGCAATGCATATCTCTTATAAAAAAACACTGTATAGGGGATTGGAAGGACGTCTGATTGTGTTAAAAAGTACTTTTACTTTACTTTGGAAGTACGTAGTATCTTTGAAAGTACGTAGTACCCTGTCGATTTGTCTTTGAAGTATAAGTGCACCTTGCGGTCGAGACATATCGTCTCTAGCGATCGCCGCACCGCTGTGCACTTCCGGGTCGTCTGCTAGCGAAAAACGGTCGGCGAAACCGCGAAACTGTTCACCAGTGATGAAGCGCATTTTTCGCTAGCAATGTGCGCCAGCAGAAATAACTTGTCTAAATATTTTTAAGTAAGTTTTAGTAGATTATTTTTATGACTCTGATAACAATACCCGATACTTCGCCGACGCCTTTTAGCATGCATAATATTGTTATCGGAGGTATCAAAACAATCAACTAAGACTGCCTATTATTTCCTTCGCGTGAGTTTTGCGAGAGCAAAGGATCACCAGTGCGCACAGGCAAGACGTTAGCGCGGTGCGAGCGTGGGTGATACGCTTCATCATGAAAAAACTGCTCAAAAAAAAAAAAAAAACTACGATGACGTAAAAGAAACACACGGGATGTCCTCGTCGTTTTCTTCGCCCTGTTTTCCGCGATGAAGGGTATCACCCACGCTCGCACCGCACTAACTTCTTGCCTGTGCACAATGGTGGTTCTTCGCTCTCGCAAAACTCACGCGACGGAAATAATAGGCAGTAGGCAGGGGGTAAGGAAACGAAATTACAGCGCTCCTTTTCTAGCTTGAATGTGTTGCATGTTGCACCCTAACCTCAAAAACACCAGTCTTCCGTTGAAAGGCACAAGAAAACTAATTTTAAAGCTAAATGAACGATCTTTCAATGTGCACCTGGCGGATGCATGCGGAGCCTATTTGGGAGGTAATCTAGCAACGTAGCAAATGCCATCGGAGCAGCGCCGCTCTTTGGCATTTCAACATTTTCCTTCTTAGCTCTCCTCCTCAACTCACAAATCACGCATTGAACCAAACAGTCCAAGAAGACGGAAAGGGTGGACTCCCCTATTTCTTGGACCCTCGTTTATGCACCCGGATACAGCCATTCTCCCTCTAGAAGATTAGCCAGTCGCTCAAACCTCGGACAAAAGTTGCTTTCCCCACCCCGTTCAGCCCTAAGCTGACAGTGCTGTGGAAGCTACGTGCTCCTTGGGTCAGCCACACGCTCGTCACCCCACGGGTACTTCGAACGGCTCGGTTGTAACGCGTTGACGCTATTGGCACCACCACAACGCTGACAACGCCACCAAGGGCAAAGCTCATAACCCCGCCAGCCTTGCTACGTCACGAATGCGGGCAATCTTTTCTTTCTGTTTTCGTTTGCGCCGGATATCCCATGACGCATCGCGCTCTCCGTTCGCTTCTCTTCGAGCGCTTGCTGAAGTGCACGGTTTGGAACGAAAAATATAGCCAATCGTTCAAAATACAAACATGCGATTATCATTTACGGTTATTATCCGTCATGCTTGACTCATTTCGGAACGAAATTTGAATATTTCAATTTTTGTTTCCGTACCCCTTTAGTTGATTCTTTTGATATCTTCGATAGCAATATGATGCATGCTTTAAGGCGTCGGCGAAGTATCGGGTGTTGTTATCGGTGTAATGGGAATAATCTACTAAAACTTCCTAATAAAAAAAGATGACCCTAAAATATTTATACTTGTTATTTTTGCTGGCGCACATTGCTAGCGAAAAATGCGCTTCGTCTTTGGTAAACAGTTTCGCGTTTCGCCGACCGTTTTTCGCTAGCAGACGAGCGAAAGTGCAGTGTGGTGCGGCGATCGCTAGAGATTTGGATTGAAAAACAAGGTTGCCAAACGCAAGTCACAAAAGGGCACACGTGATTGCCGCAAAACCGCCAACCGCGTCTTGGTGTATCTGAATGGCGTCGCTCGCGAACCCCATTCGCAACCGCTTCGCAAACGCAGCGCAACCGCCATTGCGAATGCGTAAGAAGCGTGAGGTATGTGACCCGAATACGCCCTCGGTAGTACTCATTGAGTTCTGTCGTTGATGGATTTACTACCGTGCTTGTGCGTTTCACCAACACACACACACACACAAAAAAGAAGACGCCAATTATCAATTCTCTGCATGCAAGCAAACGGGGAAAGTGGCGGAGGCTGTTCCTCAACATGGCGGAACGCGGCTTACCGGAAGTGAAAAGGCGTTTCGTGAAACCGCCCTATACGCGTTTGCAAGTACGGCCTCAGGGCACCGTCATCTTGCTCGCTCGGGGTGCACTTGGACGCGGCCATAATCCTCTTTTTTTTTTTTTTTTTTTTTTTTTTTTTTGAACGAGCAGACGACAGTTGGGACAAGCCAACGTTATTCGATTAGGGACTTGTAGTAGATCATTTCCGCAGCCCGCTAAGTACCCGCATTGCGCTCCGTAATCCGCCACAAGACCTTGAACTATGCAGAAGAGGCTGGCGGCGCGCATGCGCAGCTGTGGCGTTTCCCTTACGGATTCCGTAGCGGAGGAGACAAACGATCTACTACAACTCCCTGTTATACTCCGCGACAACTTTTCTTGGCAATGCAGTGTAAGGTACAGGCCTGTGTTCACTCTCCCAATTTTGGTATGCGCGAGCTATCCTCCTCTCCCCATTTCTGGGGAGAGGAGGAGAACCCGCGCACACTCAAAATGGGAGAGGGAACGCAGGCCTGTACCTTCCACTGCATTGCCAAGAAAAGTTGTCGCGGAGTATAGCTGAGTTACGGAACTGCTCATAGATGCTGCAAGCACAAGCAGTATCGCCCCCCCCCCCCCCCTCCCCCCTTTCACTCACCACGACTCGCCTCCCGTCGTTTGACGCGCCGGGAGGCTTCTATGCTAACTGCAGTGTATTCTGCGGAATACGTACGTTTCGAAGCGCAGCGTCTAGATGGCGTTCCACCGTACTCTGTGGAACACACAGTTCGTAAACGAAAATCTAGATGGCGCTTCGAACAACGAAAGGCGAACAGAAGTGAGTGAGGGGGGGTACTGTTAGGTGTCGACGCCCAGCCTCGTCTCCCGGGTAGCATGGTCATCTCGCTGGCGTCTAACCTATCTCTTGAACAACGTCCGAACCAGTCAGTCGGGAAAACTTAACAGGTTTATTTCATAGCGAAATTTCTGATCGAAGACGACCGTCTCTCAAACGGGCGGGGTTTTTGTGGACACGCGAGGGAGAGGAGGATTCTGGGGGCGGTGCTTCTCCTCAAGCGACCGACGGCATTCGGACCAGCGGAGCTCTCCCCCAAGCGGAGCTTAACGTTTGGGAAAGGCAAGGTGATTATCCCCTTACTCTTGAATCCTACAAAGGGGTGGGGAACGTTCCAAGGTCTTCAAAGTGACTGCTGGACGATCCCTGGATTGTTTCCCCGCAGACAGCCGGCGCCGTTTAATCCCCCCTCCCGCCACCGTGACGGAGAAGAATCCGGAAAGTTCGGAACACACATTGTCGCGTTCCGCCGCCTCGGCGCCAGCCGCAGGTAGAGGTCAGTAGGGTTGACACATGACGTGAGGGAGAAGAGTCCTTGAGCGGCGCTTCCCCGGAAGCGACTGACGCCAGCCAGACTGGCCCCGAGCGTTCGGCTAAGCCTGGGCTAATCCTTCCCCCAAAGTGGTCCTAACGACTGGGAAAATGGTTCGATGAGCTTCGCACGCACTCACGAACACAGGGAGATGGGGCGGGTCATAAGAGCACCTCCGCCGCCCGAAGTCGATCCTGAGGTGGAGTCGGTCAGCAACCGCTCGGCCGAAGGTCGTTCAGTCGATGACGCTGGGAGGGTGACGCTGTAACTCCAGCCGCTTTAGGTCCTGCATCTGCCTTGCCTTGGGTCGGTTCAACAACGATGAAGGCCAAGAGTCCCGTTGTGGACAACCTCAAACCACCCAGTAGGCAATTGCCCAGCCCATCCCCCGAGACACACCAGGCATAAAATCAAAACGTTCTTAACAAAAGCAAAACAAAATTTCAACATTGCTCTTGCATGGAACTAAACTGAGAACAAAAGCAATAAACTCGGACTCCCGTGAAAAAAAAAACAAAACAAAAAACAAAAAAAACCTATTCATACACCTGGCTAATCAGACTCCTGGAAAAGACATTCAAATTAAGCTTCCCCCGTTTCTGGCGGCCTCTGCCTCCTCTCCTTTCTCTTACCTCTCCCCGGAGAGTACTTTGCGCTCTAACCCACACCCAGTCTGTTCTTGGTACCCCTCTTACTACAAATGCCGTGATCCCTAGACTCGATAGTTTTCTGGAGGTCTCTGTCGGAAAGTTGCGACTTGATTTCCGCACCCGACTTGATCCCGGGATGAAGCACCAGCTGCGAGTTTGACACGTGCTCAGGGGTCTCGAGGTACTTGGACGAGATTGAAGACTGGTCAGACAATGCTCCTGCATCCCGTCGATTAGGTTCTCTTCTCTCAGAGGATGCCTGTGGCGATTTTGGCGGCTTGTCTCCCGGCTTCTTCACGATGAATGAATCCTCGCAGCTCCTGTGTCTCTCGTCGGAGAGGCTCTGTGTCGAAGCTTCTTCATCCCGCGTGCGTTCACGGCTGTTCTCTCCAGGCCTGTTGCTCGTACTGCCGCTTATCGACTGCTCCTTGGGATAGGTGCCTTGGCGTTTGCTTTCTCCCAGCCCCGAAGAGAACAATCTGGAGTTGCGCGCGCTGAGCCTCCGGTCACGGTGTTTATCGGAAGCGTTCGGACCAGAACGGAAGACCCAGCGCCGCCTCCTCGAGCGCCGCTGCCTCGGACCTCCCTGCTCAGTCAGGTTTGACTTCCTAGTGTCACTGCTGTGCTCCTTGCTTTTCCAGCCGCTGTCGGTTGATGCTTTCTTGGGGTGGATATATTCGCGATTTTCGTCTCCCAGCTCAGACGACAGCTTTCGCTTTCTGAAGTTGCGCCTCTTCAGCCTCTTGCGACGTTGTTCATTGAAGGAGTCCGGGACAGATTGGAAGTCACTAACCCTGCGCTGCCTTTTCTTCTTGTGCCCTTTTGGCCTGGACAAACGCCTGGGGTCGTTCTGGGATGGCGAAGAGGTTTCCGAGTGGCGCTGGCTCGGATTTCCCTCGTCCAGCCTGGTCTCATAAGCGTCCCTGCTGGATCCCTTGGTCTCGCAGCCACTGCTGGTTGATGAATCCTTGGGGTTTGTTTTCGGTCTCGACGACAGCTGCCGTTGGCTGGACCTGCCGTCGTCGAGCCCACGATGTCGTTTTCCATCCGAAGTGTTTGGACCAGATTGGAGGACACTGACCTTGTGCGGCCTCCTCTCTTGTCCCCTCTGTTTGGAAGGCTGGCCGGAACCGGGCGACTTTCCTTAAAGTTCCTGGCTCGGATCTCCCTTGTCCAGCTTGAACACATGCGCGTCTTCACTGGATCCTTTGGCCTCGCAGCCGCTGCCGGTGGATGGGTCCTCGGGATGGGTCCCTCCGCGTTCCCCTTTTTCCGGACTCGAAGACTTCTGCTTCTGGCTCGACGCGTCGCGCCTCGCGTGACGCTGCTGATCAAAATCGTTCGGGGCAGGCCGGAGAACGCTGACCCTGCGCTGCTTCTTCTTCTGTTTCTTCTTCCCCAATGGACGGCTCGAACAAGACGCTTTTTTCGAGCACCCTTGACTTGGGTGTCGCTTGTTCAGCCCGGGCTTGGTGTCGGAGTCCCACAGATGATGGCTAAGACGACCCGAATCCTGCTCTGCCTCCCTATCCGCTGACTTTTCCGCGCTGCTTTCCTGGAGTTGGATGAACTTCCACGGCGGCGTCACCATGCTGGCCTTGCCTTTGTCCCCCAGGAAGCAGACGTCAGATGCTTGAGAGGCCTCCTCTCTTTCTTTGGCGGGACCGCTATCCCCTACAACTTCCACCGCTTCAAGCTTGGAGTCGGCGACGTGCGGAACGGGTGCGGTCGTCCCGTCGCCAGAAAGACGCTGGTTGTCGGTCAAATCAGACTCCTCATCTTGCACCCTTTCTCTCTCACCCGCCGTCCCTACCGCAACCTGGCGCGTTCTAGCTCTACTCGGCGCGAGTACTCTTTCCTCCCTAGACACAAGGTCTTTTTCTATCGGCTTTGGGTCACCCTTGTACCTGAACCAGTGAGGAAAGGTCGTTGCTAGGTACTTCGAGTCTGTTACCTCTATTTCTACCCTTCGCCCTTCCGTTTGACATCTCTTTAACTCGAGATCTAGTTTCTTCAGCTCGATCTTACGCCGTGTCTTCTCTATCTCCTCGCGACGAATGCGGTCGCTTTGTTCCCTCTCTTCGAGCTTCTTTCTTTGTCTGTCCTTAGCTAAGTCCAAACTCTCCGCAAGCTCGGCCGCATCCGCTTCCGCGGCTCTAATGGCCTCAATGATGAGCGCCTTTGTTTTGTTTCTCACCCCCTCCACACCCAGTTCCTCACAAATCATAATCAGATCTGCCTTGCCTAACGAACTGAGGTTCATGATTGCTCTGAATGTTGGCTCTGTTACTATCCTGACGGCTTCCTTAAAACCCACGCCTCAGAATAGTCTCAACCACCCGCTTCGTCTAACAAGACAATTAATTGTAGCGAAAGCCTGGTGTGTCTCTAGGGTCAAAAGCCGAACACTCACCCACATGTGTGGTCATCGGTTCCTGGAGTCCGGGGCGGGTCTTGATCCGCGTTGTTCAGCATCCCAGCGCTGCCATCCAGCTGTCCGGGTGTCGACGCCCAGCCTCGTCTCCCGGGTAGCATGGTCATCTCGCTGGCGTCTAAACTATCTCTTGAACAACGTCCGAACCAGTCAGTCGGGAAAACTTAACAGGTTTATTTCATAGCGAAATTTCTGATCGAAGACGACCGTCTCTCAAACGGTCGGGGTTTTTGTGGACACGCGAGGGAGAGGAGGATTCTGGGGGCGTGCTTCTCCTCAACCGACCGACGGCATTCGGACCAGCAGAGCTCTCCCCCAAGCGGAGCTTAACGTTTTGGAAAGGCAATGTGATTATCTCCTTACTCTTGAATCCTACAAAGGGGTGGGGAACGTTCCAAGGTCTTCAAAGTGACTGCTGGACGATCCCTGGATTGTTTCCCCGCAGACAGCCGGCGCCGTTTAATCCGCCCTCCCGCCACCGTGACGGAGAAGAATCCGGAAAGTTCGGAACACACATTGTCGAGTTCCGCCGCCTCGGCGCCAGCCGCATGGTAGAGGTCAGTAGGGTTGACACATGACGTGAGGGAGAAGAGTCCTTGAGCGGCGCCTCCCCGGAAGCGACTGACGCCAGCCAGACTGGCCCCGAGCGTTCGGCTAAGCCTGGGCTAATCCTTCCCCCAAAGTGGTCCTAACGACTGGGAAAATGGTTCGATGAGCTTCGCACGCACTCATGAACACAGGGAGATGGGGCGGGTCATAACAGTACCCCCTTCCGCGGGAGTTCCACAACTGAGGTAACCTAGTAACGTTGGAACAAGCGGACGTATTTGAAGGAACAGACGACACTTTGAACGAGCAGACGTCCGTTTGAACGTGAAGACGCACTGAACGTGGTCCGCAGGTGGTCCGGACAGCTTGACGGTTTTCCCGTCTTCATCCTGGAAGAAAAGAAATAAGTCTGACGACCACAGGTATCGGTAAATTCAACCCAAATTGTTTCCCGCACAAGCAATCGCGGTTCGACGCTGTCTGGTTTTCCCTTTTCAGGGCACCTATCCAGGTTCTCGGATGAACCGAGCAGGCAGAAAACACATGTAAGCTGATCTTTACGCCTTCCCGGCTCTTTTGGAACAGCCCCAGTCGCGGCGGTCTGACGACAAGGCAGGTTTTAGTCTTGTTTCTTCCGAAACAGCACAGCAATGCCCGTCCCGCATAACAACTTCCGCCCACGCTCCCAGAACGAAAGTGCGCCCGAAGCGCCACCACCGCGGCGTGACTTAACAGAGTTGAGTTGGTGTTTACTTCGTTTCACACTTAGTGTGCGACGCTGTCAGACCTGCTGTTGGGCGAACGTGTGGCTTGGTCTTGCGGTTCGTTTTTGCGTGCTTCGCAAATGAGACAAAAGATGCAGCCACGCGCTCGGGCCAATAGCTTTAACACCGTTGCACACTATGTATCTGCCGGGAACACTTTCGTGACGTCTTTAAGGAAAGCATTTCATGCTTTCGGCCTGTCATAGTGTCCGAGAAGGGGCAGTGAATTTTTTATTTTATTATGCGAGCGGGTGACACTAAAGAAGGCGAATTCGGGGTGCTTTACGGGCCTAATTAATGATTTGAGGCACCACAGCGGAGGACTGAGGAATAATTTCGACCGCCTGGGCCTCTTTTGACGTGCAACTGAAACTTTGTTAATTCCTTTATGTTTCCAAGAAACCGAAACGTCAAAAAAGTGGGAAAAAAGCTGTAAAAACAGCTTGTCTGGCCCTTAGCCACCCAAACCATAACGCTGCCTCTAGTTAATGACGAACCTTTCAACCGACAGCGGTGCTCAAAAAGTGGCGTTCGAGGGACGGGGCGGTGCTTTGATCTTCGTGGAGATGAAAAGTCCGGTTCTTTGATGAGTTGGGTTGGCACGGATGTCCGCATCAATTTGACCTTTCGTCGCCGCGTGCAATCGCTCGTTCTCTCCCAACTCGGGTTCCAGAGCCTGTCATGCGCTTTGAATGTCCGTTTAAAACTTTAAGCGAAAGTTGGGCGATGCTGTGCTGACCCGTGTATTAAGCTAGTGCATATCTAACGAAGCTGTTTTTTTTTTATTTATTTATTATTATCATGGAACTCGCGTGTTTTTTATGCATTCATTGGGGAACGAGGATGCAGCAAGAACATTCCGACACAAATAGAAAGACAGCTGCGCGAATAAATATCGGAAGGAGACCACGACCTGGTGTGCGAAATGCTGACCAATGCTTTGCATAATTTGGATCGTCGAGCAGCCTCATGCGCTTTCGAGGCTCCTCCAACTCTTACTGAGAAGAACACATACTTATTTTAAGTGAAACATAAACGGTGTTCGCCTATAGGCTATAATTTAGCTTTTGTTTTCGTCTTTCAATGAAGCAGATGTATGTTTCCCCTGAATGTCAGTATTTAAGCTTAAACACCGCGAAGCCTACTCGCAATCATCTACGATTCGATAACAATGAACGCTACAAGAATACACAATTGAGGGTCAAGAAATGGGATAAATAAGAAGGGTTAACCTTTAGGAGGTTAGGTCTGATTCTTTGTGTTTTTGATGCTTTTATACTTTTGAAGAACCGGCGTAATTTCGGGGGCCTAGTATGGTAGTGCGTAATCTTAAAGGGACCATGAAACGATTCTGAAATCGAATTTCATCCACCGATCGTCGTAAAAGGTGTGAAAAGAAACACAAAAACACAATAATAGGCCGCACTTCCCAACAGGCATACCGTCGTATGGGACTAGTCCCATGCTGTCGCTGTAGCGCAACATATCTCATTGAATTTCGCTCAGCTGCGATGTGTCCATGCCTATCGCGGCGATGAGAGGCGCCGATTCCGAAAATACGTCGGTGACATCAGCGCCATCAGCGTAGTAAAACCTACCGGCACACCGCCAACTCGCCGCCACTAACGCTCCCATTTCCTACTGCCGAGAGAGCTTCCGGTTCCGGAAACAGGGCACGTCACGACTGTCAAAATTACGCCGCAGCTTGTTTTGCGGTCAGTTGGAGAAAAAGAAAAAGTCGATATTTCATCAATTTTTTGTGTAGAAGTTAATAAACAGAGACGAAAACGGATGCCTGTTCGGCATTCAGTGAACATTGACGGTTTAATGTAAAAGTTATCTGGCAAAAGTAAAAAGGTAATTTCATGGTCCCTTTAAGTCAAGACACATAATAGACTGAAAATAACCCACATCAATTACTTTTTCTAGATTTGTGTTAAAGGAATTACAGGAAACCTGAAGCGGTTCTGTTTTTGAGTAAAATCACTTAAATCGTCTTCATTTGGCTTCCAGCGTCACGAATATCGAGATTATTTTTCAATTTGGTGCACGGAGGCTGCAGAAAATGATTTTCAAACTACCCTGAAGCCCCTCCTTTCCGGCGCATTACTTCATAAAAGGAGTTTCGGAATCTCCGCTGTAGCGCATATTTAGCGCCATTCAAAGCTATGCACGCGCACCCTTGCTATTTCAAAAAGGCCAGAAAAAGACGTCACGACTGGTGTCAGGGCAAGGAAATATACCAGACAAGATTCCAATTGCACGCGCTGCCCACACGAGCGAAACGCGCTTGGCGGCCGAAAGATCCTAGTATGACGTAACGACTGGCCGGGGGTTTTGTGTGTTTTCTCGCGTTTAGTTTTATCTTCGGGAAAAACGAAGATGAATCTTTAAAGGGGCCATGAAATGAATTTTCGGCAGGGATAAATTATTATATATTGGGATCTTACTAATCGCATACCACGTAGTGGGCGAAAAGAGAGATAGTAGAAAGTCAAAAGCCTGCTCTTCGCTACGGAAATTTAAAATAGAGCGCACTCTTTGTTACCTCCTTTCCTTCGAAAGCTCCTCGCCTTTTCAATGTGATACATCCTTGGCACCCAAAGCCCCAAAGCACGCCAGCCGGCCCCAGCTCAAGCATTAGACGCGAGCACTGCGTCACTCGGACGTATGCGCTCGTCAACAATCGATCCGACAGCGAACATTCGATTCGCGTTCGTGGCGAGTGAGTGCCATGACGGCATTTCTCATCACTTGCGAATGACAAGTCCTATGGTGTGCTCAAAGAGTACGGTGGAAGCTTGTGCACCACAATACAGCACGTCACGACCACACTTGATTTCTCATTTCGCTTTTGAGTTGAAGATTGAAATTAAGGGGGAGAAATTTGAAAAAAAGCGTTTCATGGCCCCTTTAACGGTGCCCGTGTGCTCCGTCGGTTACGCGGTTTCTCCTTCGCGGTAGCTTCTCCTAGTGCTTCCAGCCGAGAGGTGAAGCCCGCTGGCGGACGAAGGAGCCGCCTCTCAAACGTCGCTCGAGATATGGAATGCTCGCGGGAAAGAATGCAATTCTTCTTGATGCTATTAACGACGATAAGGTAAACAGAAATCAACAAACCAAGCACCGCTCGATTTATTAAAAAAAAAAAAAGAAACGACAATTATTTAGTGTTTTTAAGCAGGATCCTTAATCCAAATCTGTGGCATGTATGTTTAGACAGCAGCAACTTGGTCGGAAACGTTGCTGCTCGTGTCTCCGCTCTAGAGCCGACTTGGCCAGCGCAGCACAACTGCTAAGGCAGTCTTTGGAGCGCTTTAGACGGTACGACGCTATAGACCAACGTGCTGTTCACAAACAAGCGGCCTTTGCCCACACCAGGTGTGGCCGGAACCGCGCGTGCGCGGGAGCTAGGCTTGCGGAACCTGAAGCGAGTACGCATGCGCCATAGTGTACCCATATTTCAGTGTGTTTCCAATTGCAAGATCGGAGTCTCGTGGTTTATGGTCCGCGTTTGCAGTGCGAACTGCGTGGAGGTTTCAAAAGAGTTGAACATCTGCGAGCGTCTCCTATTTTCTGCCTACTTTCTTCGTCGCCACTTGCGCACTTGCCATTAATCTCTTCAGCGCGCCGAGCAGTCAGCAGCAACACCACCGCTGCTGCCTGACATCAACGCGACGCTTTCATTGATAGGGTGTCATGAATCCAGGAAAGAAGGAGGGACAAGAGAAATCCAGAGAAGATAAAATCGGTAATTGTTCCGGTTGGCAACCCTTTGCTGGGGGAGGGGCTCTCTTCAAATCAGCCGGTAAAATTGGCGCCTGCATATTTCGAGCTAAAACTTTCACCCAGGGCGTATTTTAGTGGTGCGTTTTACCTTATGAAATTCGAAGGCCTAGCTCCCTTCCCTCGAAAACATAGGGCGACGGTCTTATAGCCGTGGGTCTAGTACACTGTACCGTGGGTGATATTTCGTGCTTGATTGAAGTTGTTCGACGAAGCAGATTCATGAAACCCGGCGTGAACGGTAGCCATTTCTTTGAGGACCCGGCGAAAGCTCCACGAAAGCGCAGCACCGGGCAAAGCAGCGCAGCTCGCATCGAAAGCAAACGCCGTACCGGCGTCTGCTTTCGATGCTCCTTTCGATGCGACTTTCGATGCGTGCTGTGCTGCTTTTCCCCGGTGCTGCGATTTCGTGACTTTCACCGGGTTCTCACAAAGCGGGCTACCGTTCACGCCGGGTTTGAACAATTCGTTTCGTCGAACAATTTTAATCAAGAACGAAATATCACCAACGGCTATTTTTTGGCAGTCTGCCACTACAACTGCCACAACGGTGTCTGCCATGGATGGATGATAGTGGCTGGGGTTGGCTGCTCCAGCTGTACATTGGCTAGAGGTGATATAACTCTACCAAAATGATGGCCGCCAGTGGCCGCATTCGCGGAGCGGGCAAACGCGATCCAGCAATTGTCATAGAGATCAGTGGTCCATCTCAAACCATGGGGAGCGATCGCTCCCGTGACGATTGGTCTCAAGTGCGCATGCGCTGCGTTGTCGCGTGGCGAGCAGGAAAGCAAGTGGAAAGCCTGAGTCGCTCGCAGACGATCAACGCGTCTGTCACCTCCTCGCAGCTCGTAATGCAAACGCGCACAATAAACCACGTGACCCTGATCGAGCAGTTGGACACTTTCTGTAGCACAGGCTCTTTAATTGGCGACTCCAAAATCGACGGCACCTAGCGCCGCTGAAAGCTTGGGCGGCAGGTTCGGTCGCCAGTCTTCTCGGGCGAATCAAATACTATTCACAGCGCCAGGCGGTCTGAAGACGATGCCGCGAAAGTAGGTTCAAATAGACGCGATGAAAATCGCCAATAGGAAAACACGCTGCTTACCATCAAGCCCGCGTTTGCGAAGCATCTGCGCATGCGCCGTGCCGACAGCAGCGCCACCGCAAGGGCGTGACGTCATAGCCGCGTGTTGTTGTATATACGGAAACCGACATTGGAAAATATGGAAGGGGGGGGGGTTGGAATTGAGCTTAGGATGACTGAGACTGCAGTGATAACTTCTATTTTTGTACTCTTGACCAAGCGAACCACCCTCTTCCCTTATTACCGAGTCTGCAGTGAGCTAAACTTTTTATTTTAGTTTTTCTTATTTTAATATTCGTTAGAAGGAAAAGAAAAAAAAATACAGAGCAGACGCAGAAAGCGAGTAGTTTATTATAGTTGACGCGAATAGTAAAACACAACTTTCCACTTTGGATTTCGATGGCAGTATATTTTGGGCGCCTTCCTCGGGTGTGCAACTTCACAGCTTCCTCCTCGCATCGGCGCTTTAATAAATGGAAGTCGGACGCCGAGTCGGTTTCCTTTCATATTCAAATCGAGTCGGAAGAGGACTGCGCAGAGGGCCACCGGCCTGGGCCGAGTGGGCAGTGCATTCACTCCGCGCGACGCGACCGGCGCGCTGCCGTGTGGCCGTTACCGAAGGTATTCGCGACTCCAGCAAAATGGACGCCACCAAGCGGGAACACCGGGAACCAGCATGAACAGGTCACTTTGCGCCTCTCCGCGCCTCTGGCGGCTTTTGCGGACACGTGTTGTCGGCGCGGTGGCGAACAATGTAATTTGACGAAGGTCCGAATATTTCTTGAGTTTTCCTGAGTGGTCATTAGTGTGGTGAAGCCTCAAGTAGATTGTTTCCTTCCATCACGTGTTTGAATGCCTGTTTACTCCACAACACACGGACGCCTGCTTTCGATTTCTTGGATGGAGAGGAATCACTGAAAAACGTTTTGATTTCTTGTCTGTCTCGAATCACATTCAAAGTGACGACTGCTTGGTAACTGATAAGTGATTTCTTTATAAGGATGTAGAACAGTAGACTGAAAATGACAGACGAGGTGTTTCACTGGATGGAACACCAATGTTGCAATCAAGTGAATGGGAAGGTTCGATAGCTGCTTTTCTTGAGTTTAGGGGTGTGCGAATATTCGCCATTTTCGAATAACGAATCGAATATTACCCTATTCGATTCGTTAATCGAATCGAATAATGATTTTCAAAAGTTTAGAATATTTTTCGAATAATTTCCGAATAGTCGTTACGGCGTCGCGCCGCGAGATTCCCTTCACAGGCGTTCCACAACGCGCCAGCACGCCTGCCATACGTGCCCGCAGGATGGCAATACGTACCTTCTCCTAGACAATGATTATCATCATCGGCAGCAGCAGTTTTCTCTAATAGCATCTTCGATCAACTCGCACCGGAATCGCCCTGAAACCTGGACGGTGCACAGCGCTCCTCGGTCGTGCAGCACAAAGTCGGTGCGACATCGAAGACAACTGCGCCGCGGCGGTGCACCGCGGCGAGCTCCACCATGCGTCACCTCGCATTTTGTTTGTTTTTTCTTGCGTAGGTCCGCGCGCGGTGCCCGTCTGCTGTCAATTTCTCCTGTTTTTTTACTCGCGGATTTGGCGGTCCCACACGACTGAAAATCGTGGACGTGATAGTCGGTGGGGTCACAAAGCGGGGGACCATTTCACAGGTATATGCTGTCCATCATTGTTGGTTCGAGAAAGAGAACCACCATATAATGGCCGTACCTCGGTGTCACCGAAACACCTCGCAACGCTTTCCACGAAGTTCATACCTTTCGGGCGCTCCTTGCCACCGCAGCAATCGCCGGTAACCGCGGTGATGATAAGAAGCTCGTCGTCTCGCTCTCAGAAAAGCTGAGGAATTCATCGAGCGCAGATGCGAGGCGTGTTCGTTTACGCAAGGTCGCCACCTCGACAGACTGCGCGTCTGCTATTCCCGCCATCTCCTCGATTCCCGCTCCTGGCTGCAATGCCTGATGGGACTGCACCCCGGCGCACCGTCGATTTTCTCGGTGCGCGTTGGGGCAACGAAAAGCTGCACCGGGAGGATGCTCCCCGTTGATCGAGGACGTCCGGTGCGCACCGGTGCACTTGATCGAAGACGACGGGGCGCCCCTCCGTGCACCGGTGCGCACCGGTGCGGATGATCGAGGATGCTATAAACGTACGTTGCTGTTGCCTCCATGATTGACCACTGTGTTAAGTATACCCCCATGTAAGCGATTGGCCGAGAAACGAGACAGGCGACGTCAACCCGCTTCGCTGTCGCTCGGTCAGTCGCGCGATGAGGCAAGCCGCATGAAAGTGGGGTGAGCGAAGCGACCAAGGCGATTAGGACGTTTTAGCAATCCAAACACCGAGCGACGCGACGAGCGACAGTGTAAAATCTCCGTCGCTCGCAGCTGACTCTCGTCGCTGTCGCTCGTCTCGTTGCTCGCAAAATCCCTTACATGCGATTTAGCCTTTAGGGACCGCTTTAGCACGAGACTTTCGGAAAGCGTGTCGTAGAGACGTTTCAGAACTGGTTGCAACGGTACCGCCGCTCGTATGAGCGAAGGAGATGTGGTAGAAGAGGGATGTTGTTCAACGAGAAGGTGCACTAGAGTGTGAAAGTTTTTTCGGCCGCTCCCATGCAACCAATTGAAGAAAGCCACAACAGCTGCGTGTGTCGAGTCTTGCCAACACTTTCCATGGTTGTTCCATTCTTTCAGTGTATGGAGATGTTGCTTTCTGAGGGCGCAAAAAAATTGGATTGTGTGTATGTTTATACAGCCTAGAACTTGGTCTGCCTCCAAAAGGCGACGAGTCTCCCAGCTGTTGATGAGCAATTTAGCCAGTGCAGTACAACCGCTAGCCTGGGGTATTTAACGTGCATCACGCAGTAGTGATACACGACCGCACGCCGGTACGATGCTCATCCAGATCGAAACAGGCTGGGGCGGGGATTGAACCCAGTATCTGGGTTCTGCAGGGCGAGCTTTCGCTCCACGTGCTCCGAGCTGGTGTGCGCTAGCCCACTCGGCCACCGATCCCCCCTTGAGGGCGCAAATGGAACAAGACATAGCGTTTTCCCAGACTTTTCTCAGATCAGAGAAAACATTGTTCCTGGA